>OX608081.1:77731502-77979904 GCA_951509765.1 Sphenella marginata
ATGAGGAAGATTTTAGTTAGAGACAAACATTTTTATTTTTACAAATGAAATTTTGAAGTGTTTTATTATTCCGCAACACTTAATACATTTATAAAAAAATATGTTTTTACATTTGTGAAAAATATGAAAAAAGTAGCGCATTCTTCACTCCGCGCATGCGCCTTTGAATTGCTTTGAATAATTGCGCGCCGCATTTCACTTGTTACCCAATGTCAGTCATGTTGTTTGCCATTTGATTGAGCGCGCAGTTTTTATTACACCCGCCAGTTCAATGAGTGCCGCCGCTGTTTTCAAATGTTGTAACTCTAGCTGCAATTTTTTGCCACCGAGTTGAAAAAAAAACACACGTTTGGATATTGAAATAAGAAAACTGACCCTAGTAGGAAGTGTTGAGTAAGCCGATAAGGCTTGATTTATTCAAGTTCCAAAGTTACGTCTGATATTATAGCAAGACCAAGTAAAAACATTTGCCGAGCCGTGGCAAGGCATATTTATTATTTTTATCCACTAGTTAACAAAAGGTTACATCTATGTATTGTAGCGGCGACAAGCAAAAACCATGTACACTTTCTAATATTTAACATTTCTTTATGCCTTCGTGCATGTTGGCTTTGTGGTTGGAGGCGCATTATTTTCACCGTTTTTTTTTTGTTTTTTTTTTTTTTATGCGTCAAGTGTCTTTTTACAACACGTCAAACACATAACGGTGCGTCACCTCAATTGTCATTAGATTTCAAATCGATTCGCTACATTACAATAACTAAATTACTTTGCTCTTTTGGCAGTGATTACATTTGATTGTTGCAATTCATAACTGTTTTATTTGCATATTTACTGTAGAGAAATGTTAGTGCTTGACAGAGGTTTTTTCAAAAAACGCCTTATTCTCGAATTTGGTTAAAGAACATACGGGTATATTTTTAACAATATTTTTAAAGGTTTAAAAAAAAACATATTCCACTTCTGAATTAAAGGATTCTCAGCTGTGTATATTTTAAAAATCATTTTTCAAAACCATATTCCACTTCTGAATTAAAGGATTCTTTGTAAAAAAGATATTAATTTTATTTATATTAAATATAAAAATGCTTAAATGGAGAAAAAGTAGTAAGCCTCCTTGCTCCTGTAGTTTAAGCGCGGTCGTTTTCAGGTGCAGAGTTGTGCTTAAGGCTCCATTTTCACTTTAATTTAAGCAACTCTGCTTGATTTTCCAGTTCACTAGTTATTTCCAGCGCCCTTGTACGCTATTTGTTACTGATTTCAATAAATGTATCAACAGTTATACATTTGTAATTGTTTTTGTTGTTTTTTGTTTTTAGCTGCTCACATCTGTGGAACATATTTTGTAAATAAAAGCCGCAAGTTCTCTTGACTTCTATTTCACGCATCAACACTTTCTGTAATTAACGGAATGTGCATTAATTGAACTCAATTTTTGTTTGTTGTTGTTTGCCTATTTTAATTATGCGCAGATACAAACAAAAGAAAACAAAAAAACATAAACGAGCAGCAAACGTAAAATTGTCTTTCAATTATAAATTTGAATTATATTTCCCGATCTCACCCTTTTTGGAGTGTTTTCAATTATTAAATTTATTATTTTCCATTTTCAATAGCACACAGTAGCGCACCGTTATTTGTATAACGGCAAATATGGCATATGCCAAAAGCTATCAACTCAATTGAGTGGTGCGCTATGCATCATAACCTTGCCCTCAAGCAGCTTGCTAATACTCAACAAATTGTTTTCGGCTGGATGAGCTGAAACGTTAAATAAAGCGTTGGTTTTTTTGGATGCGCGTTTTTTACGATTTGAGCAATTTTTTTTACATGTTCATTGTGTGAAACATTTAACAATGGCGTGTCGACTTGTCGAAGGTATGTATGTTTGTAGAGTTGCGGCGAGTAGCTGAATATTTTTCTCAGCCACTTATGTGAAGCACTTTGCATATTGGTCCTTGAAAGCAACCTCACACATCCGTTTTAGCGGAGGGGAAATTGTGAGTAAGTGGTCATATGTCTTTATACTTGGAGCAAATCCAGCAGTACGGACGATAAGTTGGAAGCAGCATGTGAAGAGTGGATGTATAGATAGAGAAAAAGAAAATAATTTCGCTTCAAAAATATTCGACATTCATAGAACTTTTTTTTCACTAAGTTCTATAGAATTTCTAACTTTTTTCAATACATTAAATCTTATAAATAATTAATGGCGCTGCATTTTTTTTAAATTTATGGCGGTAAACTTTTAGAAATCACCTTATGCACACCAACAAAAAAGATAACAAATCAAGTCATTAGCGCGAGCCAATTAGTATATGAAGTTGAATTTTCCATGGATTTCGATGCATACAACTTTTCTTATTTTCAATTTAGTTTTTTTGTGCGTGCATTCTATGAGTGCTAGTATTGTATCTTGGGTTTCTACCTAACCTCCACACACAAACCAAACCAAACCAAACATTTATCAAGCATTGCGTCAACAAATTTTGATTTGATTGAGCAATTACTATGCGTGCGCGCAACTTGTATCGTTGGCAATCATGTGTGTGAGCGTGAAAAAAAGCAACACAAAATCATGAAATGATTAAGCAGTTCGTTGGAATGATAAATATTGTATGTTGCCTCATTGAATAATGATAGTACAAATAGTGAAGTAATGCATAAGAAAATCGTATAAAAGTGACATGAGAAGTGTTGACAGCTAAGACAATTGCAGCATAGAAATGTGTTTACAATCATTCATACACAAATGCTTGATTGATTATAAAACACTTGCGGTGTTGATGGAAATATTAGGGGAATAATGAGGAATGGAAATGATTTAATTAAGACAGACGTATGAAAAGTTGAGTTTACATTTTGATTTGCAGTTTATTGTTATCGCATGCATTTACGCTGGAATTCTCTTTTATGGGAATATAAAATAAACCGTTTGTAATAAAAATAGTTTCAAGCATCAACTAAAATCATCGATTACTTTTAGCCCACTATTGATCACAGCATCTAAGCTCACTCACAACTCAGTGTGCAACATCACTTGAAACACACAAAATCATCAACCCACAATCAGCTGACACTTTGGACTTTCCTAAGAAAAATACGTGAGTCCAAGAAAAATATCAACAACAAAAAAGCAAATAGAAATAAACCAAGTGTTAGCAATTAGTTCAAGGGCAAACTGTTAATCATGTTTTTACTAAGAAAACAAATTTATGAAAGAGAACTTTGGCATCACATATGTGATGTATGAAATTATTGAAAGCTTATGCAAGGGTCAGTAGTCAGACATTTTTATTTGGACTTTAGAGTAACTAAATAGATATGTGTTTAATATGATAATTTTTATTTGTAATTTCGATGCTAGATAAAATTTTTCCTGCTCGCCTGAAATATGTTCGATTTAAAAGCAACCACTAAAAAAGCCACAGGAAGCGCTATTAGTCGTCAAGTGTAGCAGATCAAGTCGCTTATACCTCACTGTCTCGGATTTATCAAGAAGACTGTATCTTATGTGAATCCCAGACCAAAAACTAAGTTCCTTGAGTCACTTAGCGCAGGTCTTCTTCTGCAATAGGCCACCTTAGTAGCACGAGTATCACGATAGAAATACTGCTGGTGGATTGGCTTAAGTTTCACTGATATCTATGGGGACATTGGCCTGTCGAAACGATAGTCCAAGACCCCTTGAGCAACACTAAAAATTATCCTTCTCCCGCTAGTTTAAAAACGCTCGTACATGTAGACGCCAGACATTCAGTCCGCATACATTTGATATTCTATTACAATTCATGACCATTGCCATCACAACATCAACAACAAAAACAACAACAACACTAACTATAAAAAAGACAATTTCATACATTGCTAAATTCTATAATTGTTTCTAATGATTTCACTAGACTAGCAAAAAAAAGAATAGAAAATAAAAACAACGAAAACAACAACAAAAATTAAGTAGCCAACAAATAGCGCAAACCGCATAGCAAAAACAATTAACATAACAGCACAGAACATAGGTATTAACATATTTACAAACAATATGCAAACACATTTGGCATTCGAACGGTTGTGACAGACGAGCAACATACATCCGAGTTTATAAATACAAATTGTACGCGCATAAATATATCTGCTATTTTTAAGCTGTGAAAACCTAATACTTTATTGTTTATTTTATGGTTCGCCTAAATACATACATTCATATGTACATATGCTAAGCCCATTTGCGTTAAAAACAATAAATAAACAAATGCTAGAATGAAAAATGTACGAACTTGTTTTTGTAGTAATACCGTTCATTATTGGATTTTTGCTAATAAATTAGCTGAAATTATTTAAAACTTTGATTTTTTAGAAGTGTATCCTTTTTTGCGTTGCTTTGATGTAATTTGTTTAATAGAAATCGACTGCTGAGTGGAAGATCAACCTATTTCAAAATATTTTTCAATAACGCCCTATTTCAAAATTCGATTCAAAAACGCCTTTTCTCAGAATTTTTTTTAATAACGCCCTATATCAATTCTCGATTCAAAAACGCCATATCTCAGCTCAAAATGTATGAAATTTTCGTTCAGATAGAGCCTTTTTGAAACTCATTTTGAGATAGAGTGTTGTGCAAACAAATTTTGAAATGGGGTGTTTTCGAAACAAAGGGTGAGATAGGGCGTTCTTCAAACAAATTCTGAGATAGAGCGTTCTTTTTTTTAATATTTTCAAATATTTTCCACTCAGCAGTAGAAATAGACCAGAAAGCTAAATTAGAAAAATATCCAGTAGTTTATTCCTTTCCCTTTCATGAGCTGCTCTCTCTCTCTCTGCTTTTCTTCTCTCTTCCTAGTCCCTTTTCCTCTTGTCATACTGCATTTTCTCTTGTTTTCCTTTCAAAAGAGTCGCTCCTTTCTACCTCAGCATCTAACTCTAGGTTTTCTACAGAATTGATCGAAATAATGTTGTGAGTCATTTGATCAAAATTTTGGTCGACATACATATACCAATTTTTAACTTAAAATTGTTTAAAAACTAATTGCTATATCGAATACAAAATTGGTATATTTTTCTGTAGCTAACGCGCCTTGATAAAGTCAACAAAAATCTTGCCACGATGCCTTCACTGTGTCGCATCAAAGAAGTTTCACTTCTGTTAGGCATGCACTACATACACACAACTTTTTTTTTAATACCGCCCTCTATAAATATTATAAAATTGAAGTATTTATGGAATTTTTATACGCTTTAATGTATTTCCACAGGCAGTTTGTAGGTACCTGTAAATTTCCACTGAGTAAATTATATGAAAATTAAACGGACATTGTGCTACTTTTATAATAAAAATATTTTCGTTTCGGATTATGCTCCGCATTGTTATTTTTTTCAAATATGTATGTTGACATGATTGTGCATGCTTTTGGTTGCTATAAAAGTTCATACACGCTTTCCATGACCAAATTTCGAAAATAATTGATTTCTTGTCAAGCGAGAATTTATAAAAAAAAAATGCAAAAGGTATAATACAAATGGAGACCCATAAAAAGTAAATGTGCATATTAAAAATGCACATGGTATGTACATACAATGAGGGCCATTCAAAATGGCCCACTTGGTTATTCTAAAATATTTCGAAAACTTCTTAAACTAAAATTCAGCTGCTAATTTCGTATTGAAGCATACATTTTTTTGTCATAGATACTTTTTAAAGCAGTGTTCCAAGTTACGGAAAAATTAAAAAAAAAATTTAAATTCAAAAAAGTTCATTAAAATTTCAAAAAAGCCCTTAAAATTTTTGAATTTGGGAAGAATTTCAATATGATTTTCGAGTATGCAGTTTTGTAGCCAATTAAATTTCAGTCTCATAAAGTGCAAGTCTCAAGGCTCTTGAAAATTTGGCTGATTTTTGGCAATTTTTTTTTCTACATACTGTAATAATTCAATTTGCATCGAAGAATATACCAAACACTATGTCAAAAAAAAATTGGTAAAAATCTACCGAATTTTCTAGAGTCTTTAAACCTGCACTTTGTTAGACTAGAATTTAACAGGCTACAAAACTGTGTATTCAGAAAACATATTGAAATTCTTTTCGCAAATATGAAAATGATGACCTATTTTTTGAAATTTTCAAATTTTTTTGGAATATTTGCATGAGTTTGGAAAAACTTATTTAAACGATTTCTATAACTAAAAAATCAATATTTGTATATGAAATTAACAAATGCATATTAGTTGAAGAAGTGTTCAAAATATATTAGAATAACTAAGTGAGCAATTTTGAGTGGCATTCACTGTATGTGCTATAGAGCAAAATTCAGGCTGGAATTCGATTAAGTACTTCACTTAGCACTACATAAGTCAGTGCTGAGCTTATTGCATTCTCTACAGGGATAAATTACTCAATAAAATAAGGAATGCAATAAAGAAAGTATAAAAAAAAATTGAAAAAAGTTAAAACAACCAAAATAAAAATCATAAATGTAATAAATAAATAGAAATTCGTTCATTTGCTGACTAAAGCCGGATAGCATAGGTTTTGGGCTAGCGGTTTGAGTTGCCGAGGGGCCCATTTGGCTGTATGCCAATGAAATTTTTTGAAATTCTCAGAAATTGTTTCAACCGCTCTGGCTGCACTGTGTCATAAAAAAAATTTCACGCCCAACCCACACACAAACTCAACTGTTTACATAAGTACAATGTACAAATAAAAAAATAATAATCTCTAGATGCATGAATATTTATTTGCAAATCCAAGTATTTTTTGTAATCTTTGCGCGTTTGTATAAAATTCATAAAATTTGCATTGCTGTAAATCATCATCAAAAGCGAAGTGAAGATTTATTTACACTCAAATACAGCGAAACAAATGTACTGTATCATTGACGTGGCATCTGAGTTGCTGGGAAAAAGATTACCGCCCAGATTGAATGTGTCAAGTGCAATGTGTTTGAGCACATTAGAGATAGCAGGCAGGCAGAGGCTGTCATGATGGGAAAAATGGAAAGTGAAGCCAAACAAAAAAGAAAAGGTTTTTGCATTGAGTGCATTGCATGGAATTTTTTGTGGGCGCTAGAAATACCTTGACGGGTTTTTTATTTCGTTGGCATAGATGGGCTCAGTAATCAGGTCCCAAGAATAGCAAAAAGGCCATATGAAACAAAACAAAAACTTAATTTAGTTTTGGAAATTATTTCATCTGATTTCACTATACTTTTTATGGAATAAAAGTTTCTGTGGCTTCGCACGAAATTCGCTTAAGTCAAAGACCCGACTCCTTAGTACAGAAAAAAATCAAACCAGTTCAAACTTAGTCGCAATTTATACGAGCACGCAGTGGAAAATAAAATGACGTAACCCAAAAAAGATGCAAAACTGTTTGCCCCATCTTGTTGTGCTTAATCATCTAATTAAAATGCCCAGACTTGATAAAAATTGGAATAATTTTAGCAAAAACAACAAAAAGCATATACAAAAGAAAATTTAGCTTTACGTTTTATGTCATTTCCCTTTTACGTAGTTTATATTTAGTTTCCCCTTCAAAAATATATAATTCCATTCACAGTTTTACGCTTAAAATATTCACAGTCTGCGCAAGAAAATAGGAACGATGGAAAATTGAAAAGATTTTCTAGTATTTCATAGGTTTGAGGTGTCATGGAACATTGGTCCAATAATTTTCAACTGGTCTAAACATAAGGTAATTATTAATTTTCTAGATCCATCTTATACTTATTTGTACTCTCCTTCGCAATCCCATGCTCACTCTAAATTTAAACCAGACTCTGATTCTCAACTCTATCCCCGTCGGCAACTTCATCTCCTTCCCCTGCCTTATGTTCATTTCTTTTCATCTTTATCTTCATCTCCATTACCTGCTTCTTAAACTCTGTACTCTTACTACTCGGCATCATTATTTCTATTCACATCCTAAGGCTCAATCTCAACCTTCACGCTTCCTCTCTGATAATCGCTTTATTTACCCACCTTGTCAATAATTTATTTTAGAGGCCTCTGGAGTTTTTTTATGTCTCAAACCGACTGTTGATTCTCATCGCCCCCCTTTTTTCTATCAAACCTACTGTTGTTGACGATGCCTGTCGTTGTCATTTAATGATGTTTCTGTTGGCATTGGCATACACTTCGTCTAAACACCCTCAACGTATTGCAGCATACAAAAATAGCCGCTTCAGAGCAGCAGGAACGCACAGATGGGTGATTTGGCAGCGTTGTAGAACTGTACACATCTCTGTTAATGGTTTGGCACCCACGCTGACGCCTTTCGGTTAGTTCTACATCACAATCACTTATTTTTTGGTTTGCGTTTTTGGCTTGTAGTATTGGGCTATTAAATATTTTTATGTGTGTATTAAAATGGAGGAGAACTCGGTTAGTTCAAGGTACTTAGGGTGCAAGTGTAAAAAGAGCTTTCTTCATTCAACTCATACTCTGCGTACTTACTTAAATCTTGCGTATAAGTCAAGAAGTGCATACACGGAGAGAATTGTGTGCAGAAGTTATGCGGTATGGGCACAACTTATGCACAAATCGTTCACGAAAAATGACCAAGAACAGTTGTTCATAATCCATGCACACTTGTCCATAATTTAAGTTCAGCACTATGAGCATGTTTTATGAACAACTGGGCATAAGTTCTGAACAACTTGGATAGACTATGAACAACTGAGCATACGTTCTGAACAACTGGGATAGACTATGAACAACTGAGCATACGTTCTGAACAACTGGGATAGACTATGAACAACTGAGCATACGTTCTGAACAACTGGGATAGACTATGAACAACTGGGCATAGGTTATGAACAACATTTTCATAGATTGTGAACAAAATTAATTTTATTTTCAAATGTCTTTATTACAATAAATCATATACTTCACTATTTACATTTTTATATCACTGACCTTCCTAACCTTTCACTATTGTTCTTCAATGGGTTTTCTTGCCACAGGCTTAAAAATTGCTGCCAGCACCTTGGAGACTTCAATTAGTACTAAAAAAATTCAAAAATAATAATTAAATTAGTTCTTCATCTCATAAGTTTAAATTGTTTTTTTACCTTTGTTTGTTGAAGATTATTTATAATTGTTTTAGCAGCTGGAAATTTAAAAAGGGTTTTTGCATACCGGGTACAAATTTTGGAAGTCAATATCGATCTATGTACATAAATATAATTTTAATAGATGGTGCAGAATCTATACATAAATGTGCACAACTTATGAACAATAAGTGTTTATGGTCACATATTATGCACAATGTTCACATATTATGATCAATGATGTTTGATTTTCAAATAATTAAGCTATGAACAATGTTCACAAACTGTGCACATTTTTTGTGTATAACTTATGAACAATTTCAATAAATTGATCAGAATTCATGATTATTGGGCAAAACTTATGCGCAAAGTTACATATTCAAAAATGTATCTAAACATTTTATGGTTATGAACAGCTTGTGCATAAATAATGCACAACAGTTTTCTCCGTGTAGGCTAAGATCATGTTGGAGAAGCAATCAGAAAGAAGGCATTGCGAAAATCAATAACAACACGAATCTCACTCCAGCGAAAGGAATTTGAAGAGTTGTAGTATGGTATCTTTGAAACAGCTGTTGGTTTGATTACCTGTTGTATTTGGTTTTTAGTTTTTTTTTCAAACGGAATTCAAGACATTTTTGTTGGCATTAAAGTGATTTTATGTTTAAGACGGTGTTTTAATTTTAAATGAAGAAAATGTAATTCTAACATTTTAAAATGACGGTTTGTGTCTATGGTTATGTTTATAATACTGCTACAGCTATGTTATGGTTTTTGTATAAAATAGTTGACACAGGGTGACCTTTGCAAAACATACAAAATTTGTTCATACCACTAGCCAGCTTAATTTTTTTTTTTCATGTAGGGAAACTTTTGGCCCATAATCATAGTATAGTCAACTTAAAATACTTGTAATGTTTAAGCGTAATTTTAAAATGAGGAATATGTAATTTTAACATTTTAAATTTAAGGTTTACATATGTCTAAGGTGGTGTGCTGTCACAAACCTTAGTCCAAACTTGGGTTTGGCATTTTTCGCTATTGCCACAGCTATGCTGTGGTTTGTGCATTTAATAGTTGACACAGGGTGAACTTGCAAAAATAAAAAATTCTTCATACCACCAACCAACTGAATTTCTTTTCATGTATACTGTAGTTTTACATTAGAATTGTAATGTAGTTCTCTAATGTATCTCTAATCGAAAATCACGTTAGAGAACTAGGCTAGAGGACGATTAGAGAAACACTCGAATAGCGAAGATGCGTGTATTGTCAAGTATTGTATTTATAAACTAAGGTATAAAAACTTTGAATTTTATTCCCATTGGATATTTAAGCTTAAAACATGTCAAACATATTTAAAGCAATAAATTTATCGAAATAGAACTAAACAAGAACAATTGGATTTCATTTCATTTCAGTTAGAAATTTCTCATTAGAATCCCATTAGAATTTCACGTTAGAATTCGAATCGATAACTAACCTTTTTCTCGATATCGAGAACTAAGTCCCCTTTTTGTCGAGAATGCTATAATTCGCGATAGTTTCACAAATCGTTCTCTAACCTTCTACCTTAGAGAATAACATTAGAATTCGAGTCGTTTTCTAATCGTCCTCTAACCTTAATGTTTGCTGGGACATTTCATTTTAGTCAATCTCTGCTTACTATGACTATGATTGACCAACATTTTAAATGTCTTTTGAAGTTAAGTAAAGATTTTAATAAAAACGCGTGTTAAACTATGACTATGATTATTAGTTAGAAGCTGCTTTTGACAGTTTGACATTTGAGGAACTAAGCGTCTAACCACATTTGTGTGCTTAGGGCATTTTTGTTTAGACGCTTAAGTTATTCAAAATAAATGTGTAACCTATTTTCAAATTTCAATTTCCTCATTAAATGCCGTTTATATTTTTATATTATCTTTTATTATGCTGCTTCACATTCGTATTAAATGACTTATTATGCCGGGCACGCAGTTGATAGTTTGCCATAGCAGTAACAGCACTGGCACAACAAGCATGACCCCACATACGTTACTCCATGTACAGAGTGGTACGCCAAATGCTAAAGGAGCGAGGCATTATGGCAAATGCATTAAGTTTGTAGAAATGTGCGCAATGGCAATCATGCAATTATGGACAAGCGAGCAACGTCATTAAGGCAGCAACAACAAGGCGGCGCAAAAAGGCAACCCCAACAGTAGCTTCAAATGAAGCAAAAAATTAAGCTTTATCTACAATTGGCGATCAGAATTTTTTACAGAGTGAGTGTGCCATTTCTACTGGTGCAATGTTTTTTGTTGTGTTTTGTTTTGCATAGTTGTCATTACCAATTATGGGAAAAATGCTAAATTGGCATAATGTGTTGGGTGTTTGTGTGAGTGCAATTATTCATTGGACAACTGAATAGTTGACTAACATTTTATAAAAAATTTTACACAGATTAACCAATGCATAGTTTTGAATTCAGCAGTGGAATAATATAGAATAAATACTCAGGAATATCAGGCGAAGTGGATTTGGCACCCCAAGACCCCACGTTAATTTTCTCCTGCATTCGCTTTAGCATATTTACATAATGCCTCGAACTTCATTATCCTGCGAACTGTCAACTAAAAATCAAGTGTTCTCATTTTCTGCACACCACTGTCTCAAATTATTTCGGGCTACGCTAGCGACACGCTGGAGACGTAAATTGACTTTCATGTGACCAACTTCATGTCGTTTACTCTTTTAGTTTTATTTTTATTTTCGTTCTATATTTTGCGTGGTAGCAACAGCATTTAATAAGGTTTCCTGTGTTTTGATGTTTTGTGCGCTAAATATGTATGTGTATATAGTAATAGTGGTAACAGCTTATGGCTGTTTCAGTTCGTGGTAGCAAAAAAAATAAAAAAAATTAAAAGCGCAACAAGGACAATATGAGGACAACGAGCACACAAGCGATAAAACTCAAAAGAGCTAAGCGGGTAAAAGCTACGAAACAAACGAAATGAGTCATACAAATAAAAACGCTAAGCTTATAAACGGTTAGACGGACAGACAGACACACAGACAGGCAAAGAGGCGAAACACGAAAGCAGTACACACAAACAGTAGCCGATTGTAAGTTTAGTTGGCAAATTGAACATCCTCACACCCTTCGGAGGTTCGAAATTTTTTATTTTTTTTCCTTTTTCGGCTTTAGTTTTATGGGTCTGCCCCAACTAATTTAGTATGTGATTACTTGCATGTATGTGTGCACTCGTGTATTGTATGGCTTTGTTAGAAATCGAAATTTTTTATATTTTTAGGTTAACCGAAATTTTAAGTCGATTTTTTATGAGCAGCGTGGCAATCAGCGCAATACGAACTTGTTCTCACTTGTCTATTGAGATCGGTGCGGCTTTTAAAGGAAACTCTTAAAGGACTTTGTTTGGATAGAGTGGTCCTAGGTAGTAAAAAGCAATGGACTTGTAAAACGCATCAGATTCAATTAATCTAATTTGCAATCTGCCTACTATTCCCCTTCTCTAAACATAGAGGCACATAATCATAGTCGTTGCTTAGTACGAATTTTGATTAAAATCTTAACTTAACTTAAAAAGATATATTACTTAAGCTAAAATGAAATGTAGAGGGTCTCCACATGAAAAAAATTTGGTTGGTTGGCGGTATGAACAACCTGTGTCAACTATTTTATTCAATAAGCGAAAAGGGCCAAACTCAGGATTTTAAAATGTTAAATGAGATTTCCGTCATTTTAAAATTAATACTGCGCCTTAGACATAAAATGATTTGAAGTTGACTATGATAGACATATGTATGTAAATGATGTTTATTTTAGAATCATGTTTAAGTAGATAAAACTCTATTTTAATTTGTCTATGATTATGGGCCACTATGTTTTAATATAACGTTCTTTTCACTGAAGCATAAAATGTGCAAAGCAGATGGACTCTGGATTATCTTTAGATCTTCGAAATATTTCACTATCAGTTGATCTATAAGACTCCGCCTGGAGCTAAACATGCTCCCCTTGAAAGAAAAACCTCGACAGCATACCAGAACGAAAGCGAAAATTGCTGCAATTTTTTCAAAACCAAATCGCAATTTAAATTAACTAAAGAAAAAATACAACTCCATATACATATGTGTGTGTGTATAAATCTGTAGAACTATTCTTAACACGCAATAACATATCCTTTACGACACATGCGCAGTACAGGAATACATACGATTAATACTAAACAACATTCGAACATTGAAAACAGGACTAACAGTACATACGAACGAGTACATTCCGCAGTATTGTATTGAATATGTCCCCTTTATCATATGCTTTGTCTACAATTGCATTGCGGCTCATCCTTTTTGTAGGAGGTTGTTAGCTGCAGGGTTGAGTACGAGATGACATAATATCGTCAGGGCACAAAGCGTCACATGCGAAATGAGGCTACTTACATGCGGCCATATTCTTGTAGATTTGTTTGTATGTCGTCGCTTGTTCAAATTACTCGACGAGTATTGTATATTGTGTATTGTGTCATATTGCTATCGAAGTTAAGCCAACAGGAAGAGGACATTAACCTTCGTGAGACGTACGCACAAACTTGTATAAATATATCCACATGAAAGGAAATTATAACTTGAACAATGGAAGTGGGAGTGGACATATTGTCTTTTAAGTAATAAAAACAAAAATAACGATAGTCGGAAGGAGACAAGAAAGCATAAGGACAGCCAAAGAAGTTTTGTGAGAAGTTGCTTAGGAATCTGTAGCTTTCAGAGCTGTACCAATGGACAACTCAGCTTCTTTTCGAAACGCTGCATTTATCACTAACAGATTGAAGTTCTGGAGTATTAAAAAACCCAAGACCGCAGAATATTTTTAACAATAGTTAGATCGCAAAGAAATTTTTAACGACTAACTACTAATCGGTTTGATTAATTATTTTCCTGCGAATCGATTTAATGATTGATTACCAATACTTTAAATTTTTAAGGAATATTTCCTAATTAATTAAAAAATTATCAAAAATCAATAAAACAAAAACGATTAACAAAGTTTTTAAATTTTTTTTTTTTACATTTGATTTTTTTTGGATTATATCCTATGCTTTGATTATTTTTTTTGTATTTTTTATTTTTTACGTTTTGGTTTTTTATCTTTTCTTATCTTATTTTTCATTATTTAATTTATTTTCTTTTTTATTTAATTTCATTATTTTTCTTTTTAATAATCATTACCAATTGTTTCAAATACCAGCCAAATCAGACCTATCGGCATTTCTTTCCTCCATATTGAATGATCATCGCAACCTGAATACTGGTGAAAACTTCAACACAGAAAAGCCACCTAATAAAAACATTTTAAACATGTCTTGATTTGTAAGAAGTGAATCGTCATTATGTTCCTCACTTCTTAAAAAGCTTCTGAATTGAAGAAGTTCGCAAACTCGACATTGCTAACCCTCAAATAACAATAAATAAAAGCAGTTGTTGTAAATTTACTTAGCATTCATATTTAAAAGCTTACAAATACACATTTTAATAAATAACAAAAAAAAACCAAAAAAGAATCGCATGAGAAGATAACATTTCTTGGCAACAGTAAATTGCTATTCATTACAGAGAATAGCAAATTAACTCAGGGGACAATGACAGCAAACAAAACGAGCAAACAATATGCAGCTAGCACAAAAACAAATTAATGAGTAGAACAAAAGAATTTTCAATAAGCCGGCAGGTATATTTATTACCACAATAGTTCTTAAAGCGCATAATAGGGGCTCTCATGTAAAAATATGAAATACTATAGATAGAGGCTGGGAGGCACAAAAGCAAGCAAATTGCATATTTACATAACCTAGCTAATTCTACGTACATATGTTTAAACGTTTTGTAGGTAAATAAAGGAGTGTACATCACTCTTATTTTATTTTGCCTTAATACGTTTTTAAGTGCTAAGCATACACAGAAAGGTTTCATTCATAGTCAGTTGGTGAAGGACGTTTATATGAAGTGCTAAGTGAATGCTCTTCGCTTTTGTGCCGTTACTTACTATCTTACTATTAATATGTTGTAAAGAGCAAAGAAAAAATTGAGGTAAGACCAGTTAGATTTTATGCACATGTTCTTTTATTCCATTGTTTTTTTTTTTATTTATTTTATTTTATATTTGATTTATTTTTATTTTTTGTTTTATTCAGACCCGTTAAATAATGATTACTAACCATTACCAGTAAGATGATTATTTTTTTTACTACTTTACATTTCTAATGATTGTTTGCCAATTATTTAAAAAATAATAAATAAAAAAATTAGGATTTTTGAAGAAAATTTTAGGATTTCTTTTGATTATTTTTAATATGATTTTTGATCGTGAAAACCATGTTTTTTAAAACGAAATTTTTTTGTTTAAATTTTGCTTTTTTTAATTTTTTTGTTATTTTTTTTTTTAATTTTTGATTTTTATTTTTTTTTTAATTTTTTTTGATTTTAAATTTTACTTTTTTAATTTAAAAAAAAAAAATTTTTATTCATTTTTTTTTATTTTTAAATTTTTTTTATTTAAAATTTTTTTATTTCTATTTCAAATTATTTTTTATAATTTTGTTTGTATTTTATTTTTATTTATTTATTTTGTTGTTTGTATTTTATTTTGCTGTTTTTTTTCATTTTATTTTATATCATTTGTTTTTTTTTTTTTCCTGAATATTTTAACTTCATTTCATTTTATTATATTTTATTTACCCAATGATTAAGCATGACGTAGGTACTCATGCCGAAAATGCCCGATTCATCAAAATTAGACGATCATAATTTCATTGCCCTCAATTGAGATGATGAATCGAAATTAATGAGTCAGATGCAAGAAAAAAATATTTCTTTAATAGGCAGTACTATAAGTAAAAAATTAATTGAATACGAGCCAATTCGTTTACTTAATTTGGATGACATAATTGTGAGAGTGGGTAGCAGACAAGCCAGCGAGAATTAAGAATAAATATAATAGTACATTTAGATAATAAGAAAAGAACCTAAGTTGACATGAAGCAACAGAAATGAGGACCAAAAAACACGCTGAGTCGCAATTACGAATGCAAAGCATTACATCATCCATACAACAAGTACGGTAGAGAGTAAAATAAAGCTCTGAATTTTTAATAATAAATATTTGTAACGAAACGGTCAAGGACAATTTCGTAATGACAGCGAGAAAGTAAAATGTAAATTTTATGAAGCCGAAGTACAAAATAACTGCAAGCAAATAAAATCTAAGATGCTATAAAATCTAAGTACACTTTGATTCAACTTAAACGTAAATGGTCTGCAAATCTTTTCACGCTGTCTCAACTTCAAAAGACAGTCAATGCTGCTGTCACATTGAATAGCTTACAAATGAACGGAATGAATATTTTCAAAAGCAATCAGCGCCCTTTTTCAACAAGGTTTTCTTTTATTTTTTATTTATGTGCTTTTTATTTGAACAAGAACTAGTCAACTATTTCAAAGAATGCTTGAACGCAAGCAGGAAGTCTAATGTCAGCTATAGTAAATATTTGCTTCGCCTATCCAGACGTCCAACCATTGAAAGGACTAGTTGAAGGTGAATAGATGGGCTAAGCAATAGAAAGGGAAGACGACATTTATTGAAAGGATAATGTTAGTTGTCACAAAGAAGTGGGGGGGATGTGTTTATACAAGGTGTCAACTTCGGCTGAGTAGTGTCATCTGCAGAGCTTCACTTATTTCCACGTACATACTAGAAGGAAATTGAAAACCAGCCAAAGCGAAGGACGATGAACCAAGGAAGTGAAATTTAGGTTAGAGCCTGCAGGTATGACGCGCTATTAAAGTTTATTTTTGCACACATCATTTAGACACACGTACTAGCTAGCAAAGTAGTTTGAAAAGTGTAAGAGAACTAAAAGAAAAGTTCCGGGTGGAAAGTGATTTCCCAACAAAGTGCGCAATTAAATTTTAAATTGCTGGACAATGAAGAACTTGAGTGTAAGAGAAGGTAGACAGCAATGAAAACAAATTTTGTAGCTGTTGTTGTTGCTTTAATATTACTTTTTCCTTAAGGACAGCTGTCATCAATCTCTTCTAACGGAAGTACTAGGAAAATTGCGGTTATAAGAGAATTGGACCAAGCTAGCGTCTGCTTCCTAGGTAGCCGAATCTGAGCGCAGAACTTTTCTGTCGAACTCTCCAACGCCTAATAACAACAACAAAATTAGGACATACATGAGGAAGAGCTTTAGAGATTTTAGATTTAGATTTTACGTCTCAGTCGAAAGTAGCACTTACCGGCAAGCGTGATTCTCCTATGAATTTATCAATTGACAGTTTTCTTAGTCTGCTGGTTGAAAATATACAAATGCCCGCCTGACCTAAGGGCGGTAAGAGCAACCTACAAATTTCGATATATTTTCAACAAACCTCATACTAGCTCAGACGATTTAGCCTAACCTATTTCCAACTCATCTCAATGCGCGGCAACCAAATAATTTTCTTAGTTTACGTAATCAATTTTCCTTTCACGGCACACGAGTTCATTGGATAATTCATTTCATCGCATACGCGGAGGCAAATCCAAACCCAATGAGCAATATACCTATATGTTAGTACTTTGCATAATATTAGTATATTTGTTTACTTTTAATTTTGTTTATCTAACGTTTAACTTTCCTTTTTCATTTCTTCGTATTGGAAAGGTGCACAAGGTGAGAAAAACTCGTATTTATTAGAAAACAATAACAACCAACTGTAATATATGCAAACACAAACAAACAAACGTGCCAGACTAGATAATACATTGTTGGCGACAAAGATGAAGTCACCTTGGCTGTAGTGGTTCCACGTTTGCTTTAGAAACGACCACACATCTGACATCTTTGCTAATGAGGACAACGTCGCTTGAAACATCAATTCGCACAGACAAAATGTCAATAAAATATACCAATGTATGTGGCACAGAGAGGTACCTCTTTACGTTATCTTTTGGCATCACCTATGTATGGTTGCCTTTGGCATTAAGTATGCAAAACAGAGGCTGAGGTTCGTGCCACAAACTTGCGCTGGTGAAAACAAGTATGTAAGTGGGATATGTGCGGAGAATAAGTGCTCATGTACGTGTGTGTGATATGCACTTCTGTGAGCTCATTTTTATCGTTGACATTGACACTTTTCACTTTTACGCAGGCGTAAAAAGCTGGTTTGGTCGTTGATAATGAATACATTGCGTAGGTATTGTGTGGCACGATCAACCACAATGTCGTCTATGTCGAGTGCTAAAAACGTAAAATGACAAATTTTAAGGTGCAGTAAAATTTTGCACATAAAACGTGCTATTGGCGGTAACATGTGGGCGTTTTTGAACATGTTGCATGGAATTAAGAGCTAACGTAAAGCAAATATGTATTAAAAACAAACGAAAATGGCATGTGTGCGCTTTAAAGACTCACTTGCACTCTTGATGCAGAAACGTAATGGATACAAAAGTGAAGACACATGTTAGGTTTCTTCCCCATTTTTAATATGACAGACCTATATATCTAAAGCTGAAAGATTGACTACTCGACAGTTCGATGTACGCTACCTAATATGTGCGTATGACCATTGCACTTTCGTCCTTTTATATTCATTTATATTTCATTATGTTATTATTTCCACAGGCTGTACAATAGAAAACTTAGCTAACTACAATGTTTTTAGAAATACTTAAAACTAATTATAAATTATCTTTACAGCAATAACATTTTATTTCTCTGAACACTTTTGTTCTGTCTACCTTTTACTCGTATTCATAGGCTCAGCTGTTTCACCAGTGCCTGCCAAACTATCCGTCAAAGTTACAATCGGAATCCAGTGCCTTTAAAACTGCAAGGCTCTCAAACTGTGAAATCAGGATCTATTACACGGAGAAAACTGTTGTGCATTATTTATGCACAAGCTGTTCATAACCATAAAATGTTTAGATACATTTTTGAATATGCAACTTTGCGCATAAGTTTTGCCCAATAATCATGAATTCTGTACAATCTATTGAAATTGTTCATAAGTTATACACAAAAAATGTGCACAGTTTGTGAACATTGTTCATAGCTTAATTATTTGAAAATCAAACATCATTGATCATAATATGTGAACATTGTGCATAATATGTGACCATAAACACTTATTGTTCATAAGTTGTGCACATTTATGTATAGATTCTGCACCATCTATTAAAATTATATTTATGTACATAGATCGATATTGACTTCCAAAATTTGTACCCGGTATGCAAAAACCCTTTTTAAATTTCCAGCTGCTAAAACAATTATAAATAATCTTCAACAAACAAAGGTAAAAAAACAATTTAAACTTATGAGATGAAGAACTAATTTAATTATTATTTTTGAATTTTTTTAGTACTAATTGAAGTCTCCAAGGTGCTGGCAGCAATTTTTAAGCCTGTGGCAAGAAACCCATTGAAAAACAATCGTGAAAGGTTAGGAAGGTCAGTGAAATAAAAATGTAAATAGTGAAGTATATGATTTATTGTAATAAAGACATTTGAAAATAAAATTAATTTTGTTCACAATCTATGAGAATGTTGTTCATAAATTATGCCCAGTTGTTCATAGTCTATCCCAGTTGTTCAGAACGTATGCTCAATTGTTCATAGTCTATCCCAGTTGTTCAGAACGTATGCTCAGTTGTTCATAGTCTATCCCAGTTGTTCAGAACGTATGCTCAGTTGTTCATAGTCTATCCCAGTTGTTCAGAACGTATGCTCAGTTGTTCATAGTCTATCCCAGTTGTTCATAAAACATGCTCATAGTGCTGAACTTAAATTATGGACAAGTGTGCATGGATTATGAACAACTGTTCTTGGTCATTTTTCGTGAACGATTTGTGCATAAGTTGTGCCCATACCGCATAACTTCTGCACACAATTCTCTCCGTGTAGCTTTTGCGATTGTGTGAAATGCGCTAGATAATAGAATAGCGAAATAGTTGCTTCTTTATCAACGAATTTAAAGGGATCCGCTGGACCTGTGCGAAGTGCAGAGTGACTTATGTGGTACGCTTCAAGCTATTTAGAACCGCTCCAAGTGCCTTCAGCTAGATCGGTAAGGAAATTCAGTCAGTGAATCAAAAAAATTTGATCAGTACGTAATAACATCAAAAACATTAAAATGCAAATACCAGTAGTCAAATGTATTTCTGGTTGTGCCTACATTTGAACACAAATCCAGTTGATAAATGTGTGGGAGTTTCATGCCAACGTGCCAATTTGCTACTTCGTCAACTTACACTTTTATTGTAATATATTTTCTGTTGTCTACAAATAACTACATACATTTATTTTAATATATTCACTATTACTGCCTTCTTTTAACGTGGTAGAAATAATTTCAAAATGATGTAACGTGTTTGCCGTCGTTGACATTTACCAGCCGAGAAATGTCTAAAACAAACATGCATGACAGCTGCGTCGTTCTGTCGCTGCATAAAAAATGCTTGCACGGCAAGCACATGAGATTGATGTATGCAGGTTTGATTGAAGATAAAATGCGCTTATGTAGCAAATTAACTAACAATCAGTTGCTGTAGATTTACAGTTTTGAATTATTTAATTTAATTCGTGGCGCATTTATTTTGACTTTGAAAAGCGTTTGGCATGAAAATAAACGAATTCCACTCTTTCTGCGTCCATTTTGAAATCGCAATATGCCGAAAAGCACTTAACAAGTTTATCTTCGGCAAAAAAGGAAAAGAACCGATAACGGTTAATGGTCGCACTCATTTATGCCAGCCACAAACAGCATTATCGACCAAAAAGTTTGCAGCGGCATTATAAAGTTTTCTTGCAATTCATCTAAATGCTCTGCAGCATCGCTTGGGTCAGCGGCAAGGAAGGGAGCCTGGCCACTTATAGGTAGTTTGCGGGCAAAGAAGTCACAGCTTAATGAAACTTGTTTTTTCGTTGGCGTGAAGCACGAAGAAAGTTCAAGCGTGACGTATTACATTTTACATATTTTGTGTGTTCACTTGCGTTGCAAGTACATGATTTTGTTGCGGTTTATTATCTCTTACGCTGGTGTTTGGTTTCTTTTTGCTATGGCATCGACATGTATTCCAGTGATGCGCAAAGCATTCCGGTTTTCTTGACTTTCAAGTTGGATGAAAGGCTTTTAAATGTGCTTAGTAGGTGCGAATGAAATACAGGTTAATATGATGAAGCCTTATAATATGTTTGGAGTTGCTAAGTTCCTGGCAGAATATTTGCTACGTAGGAAAAACCAGTTTTAAATGGATCCTCCTACAAGGTGATAAATAAGCTAATTGAAACAATAAATTTCGTGAGAATCGAAGACTCTTGGGTAGCATGGATGGAGAACCAGCAAGTAAAGTAGAAAGAAACTATACACCGCAGCAGCAGTTTCTTAAATCAGAAGTGGCATAAAATAGGCGGAACACAACTAATATGAATAATGAAAACAAATAAACAAAACGAGACTTAACGACAACAAAAAGGTCAAGTAAATATGCAAGAAAAAGACGAAAACACGCTGTGAACAATTTGTGAGTTCGACAAAAAAGGTTAGCTACAGGTAAACACAGTAAAGAAACGAGATCTGTGCCTTTAAAAGATAAAAGAAGCAATAGAGAGACAACGAAGGAAAGGTCACACATACCTACCTCTCATAAAGTACTTAATGGACACGTTTACGCTACAGTGTAATTACGGTGCGTAAATAATTAGAAGTACAAACGTGCTTGCAATGAAAAGTAAGACAAAAAGTCGAGAAAGAAAGTAAATAGACGCACATGGGCATATATCATTTTTTTCGTTACTACAATATTGTCTGCCTAACACTTCAGCACTTCATCCGTTCTCTGCATTGAGATGCATCTCATTAGACTCACAGATATCAAGATTTGCCTAAGGCAACCTTTTTCTTTCTTTTCTTGGTTGATGATTACTGCATTTAAGCTGCATAAGAATCGCTACTCTTACTTCTGATTTCCAACTTGTAGAAAAACGTTTCAATTTGCATCAATACGAATTAAAGAGTAATTTGATGAAGAAGTCGACCGTTTCTCACTTTAAGGAAAAAACCAAGAATATGCTAGTGAGTGAGAATACGCTCTTAATTCTGGCATTGAGTTCGACATACGTGCTAAAGGCAGTCCTCAACACTAGACTCGAAAAGCGACGAGACTCGTTAGGCTGCAAAATAAAAATCTCAAATCACTCCTTCCGCAATACCAAACATAAATCAGAGCAATGTTACAAAATAAAAAACGCACATTATCTGTCTGAAGTCAAGTGCTATTTGTGACTTTGTGCTATGCTGAGCGCGCATATGAAGATTGTAGAATTTATTCAAGTATGCATATATGTAAGTAAACTTAAATTGATAAGAATGCTTGACTTTACTGTGACTGTGACGAAATAAGGGTATTTAAAACAAGCTGTAGTCAGCATGAAGGCAAATGAATGGAATCTGTAAACAGGAAAGGCCAGTTCTATTGTGATATCTGCAAGGAGAAAAGTAAGTAATGAGTGAACTGGCGAGTGGTCCAGCATAGCTGTAGACGCAATATATTGCCATGAGTGAATGATAAAAATATGAACTCGTATGTTGAGGGAGCGTATGTGATAAGTATTTATGGATAAGAGTATACTTTATTCATTTTGAGATGACAAACGAATAATCAAAACAGTATTAAGATTTCACCCAAAGCAAAGGATTTATTTGGAAACCACATCAGCTAAAGCTACGAAACTTGATTCGGTTCACCTAAACTTTGTTGCAATATTAAACTATATGGCTTGTTGATTTTTATCATTGTCATTTTTATCAGTTCCTACATATGTATGTATGTGGCTCGTAATTGAATTTAACTTTTTTAGTTTTTCTCCCTCTCACACTCGTTAGTTACGCCCATAAATGGTAATTGCATTTGTTATTTGTATACACAGCAATGCATGATTTCAATTGTTTATATGATAAATAAGGATGTCAACAATAAAACTAATTGAAATGTGCTAGCGTGTACTATATTTTAGAGCTACATACATATATAGCATTGTTATCAAATATTTGTTCATAACACTTTACTTTGTTAGGGTTTTTTGTTGCTTATAAATTTTCCCTATTCCATTCTATAGTAGGTTGCTTGCATTAAATTTTAATTTTTCTAGGCTAGTCCGGCTTTCAAGATAAAATTCTTCTGACTTTAAGGTATGGCATCTTTTGATTAAGGCTGCCATGTGCAGACTTCTATATATTTCGGTACAAACAAATTTTCTTATTTTAAAACTTATTTGCAAGCATTTGTAAACCATTTTTTTCTAGTTTTTAAAGCATGTTTTAAGTCAAACAATGCAACATATTTGTTTACTTCAAGCTAGAGCATAGTTACCATTAGCAACTACAAAATACACAAAGCTCTCAATATGGATAGCATGTAGCTTAGTTGTTTCCTCTTCGTTAGCCAACCACTGCATAGTTTACCCACTGCTGAGCATGCATTTTGAGCCTTATTGCTGCCACCCACAAGCAACCTCGTACTGCAATCGCTAGCATTTTATTTGAGATTCTTAGTTATTGCCACTAATGCTCAGTGTATGTATGTTTGGTAGTTTGGCTAGTCCTAAGCGTACCGGATTGATAGACTATATCTGGCAAAGGACCCTCATTTCGATTATTTAGCGGTAAAGGGCCCTAGAATATACTCGCGGTTGGTATGGCAATTCGTGTCCGGCGCAGTCGGGCTGTTACTAGAAGATGTACTGGATTCATGCACTGCTCATATGCGTAATACTCCCCAAACTATAAGGAATATGAGCATTTCTCAAACAAAACTAAAATTCCGAACAATGTTTATAAAAAGTTTCATAACTTTTAAAATCAATTTGCAACGTTATAAAAGTATAAAACTTCAGCATTGGCATTCCACCACGTTAAACACCTGTTCCATGGCTTATGCTGAGTTAACACAAATTTTACAAAATATTTGTGTTTACATTTACTTGCGTAATTCTTCACATCCACATGCATATGAATGGATATGTGGTAATACTTTTTGGCCACCTCAGCATATAATATTCCAACGTGAGTGCAAAATACAAATCGCCAACTGTAGAGCGCTTTCGTCAGCGGTAGTAAAACGAAATATCATTCCACCACCATATACTGACCCTCTTCATATAGCAGATAGAAATGCATCTCGACCACCGTCAAAACAACATTACCAATTATGAGAAAGGGTCAAATGGTGGTTAGACTTCTGACTTGTTTCGGCTATTGTTAAAACAACTAGGACAAATATCATTTTGTATTATTGTAGCAGTACTTCGCTACTGATGTCGACAGTCCTTTGTCAGCTATGAAACCGGTTCGCTCCAGTGCAAACACCTTGCGGCCGAAAAGATCAGAAGGGAACTGTAAATGTCTACTAATTCATAGAACTAAATTAAATATGGAAGCATTTTATTAGGTCCTCAGTTGTATGCTTTGCTTATGGAGAGGCTTGGTTGTGTGCTGGTCTAGCATTAGTGGGGGTGTGTTGCTAAAATATTTGCTGCTTTGGAGTAAAATTCATGTGAACATTTACAAACAAACCCCTACGTTTGTAACGTGGTGCAGTTAATGCGCAGGCGCGGACAAGGGTGTCAAGAGTAATGCATACATGGAAATTCTATGGCATACATAAGACAATTGAAGAAAAAATAATAATTTTACAGAAAAATAAACTAGTTCTAGTAATCCAAAAAAATCAGCAACATTTTTAGCAAAATTTAATTATTTGCAGATTAAGCTGATCCACAATAATAGCACTTGCTTCAGTACTTGCTTTAGACCGGCTTCAAAAATTGATTTTCATTAATGTTCCTGAAGCAAACTTTCCTTGGCATCAATTCGAAGCGCTTCTAACAAGTTGAATTAAACCATAATAGTTAAACATATTTATAAACAAAAACTTTTACTTACTGGCATTCATTCATAATCTCTTCCTGGCTGCGCACTTGCACCGGTGCCAATTCCTCGATATTCTCTTCGAAATTTCCAAAACATTTGGTTATCTTTTCATCAAATGTATTAACCAAATCTTCAAGACTGCCACCGAACGTTTCAGCAAAGTTATCCACATTATCGCCTGTGGAACGCTTATCATCGCCAGGTGCCAAACCCACATCCAAACCAAGTTCAGCTGCAAGCATTGAATTGCAATTGGGACTTACTGCACCATCGGCAGTGCCATTTTTTTCTCCACCATTCGTCATTAGCATGCCGCCGGCGCCACCATTCTTACTCACATGCGCATCACGTACAGCCTCTTCGAGTAGACGCATCTTTGTTTCCTGCTTCATTGCTGGATCCTTCATATTCAAATTCAATGTATCATTTAGTGCATTCTGATTGGAAATATAATCACAACCGCCCCATTCATCTGTCTCCTCGAATTTAGCTAATGGAGCTTCAAATTTAAGCTCGGCCATTTTAGTGCCGCCGAGGTCACGCATCACGCACGTATGCTCCGTTGGGGGTGTAGCTGGCGCTGTTGGCGGCGTCTTGACGCTTTTACTGTTTATAGTATACAATAGATATGTGTCGCGAAAATGCTTTATGGGATTGCCTGCAAAAAAACCAAAACTCGTTTGCGTTTGCAAATCTTTTACTTATTTGTTATTGCTTTCTTTCTTTTCACTTTTTATAGATTATTACATCAATTTTTCACTATGCTTTTCGTGTGCGTTTGCTTTGCACGGTTTTTCACAATTTTTTTCCTGGGGGTGGTATACTTTTTCACTTGCTATTCTTCGACTGCACTGATGCAATATTCAAACACGCAATTTACAAATATTGGCAGCGCTGTTATAACTTCATTGGCTCACAATTTTTAAGGTGATTATCTCATTCCTTTTTAAAGAATTTCTATTCTATTATTTTATTGGAATTTTCACAATTTCACTGAACCACAAGTAGCGCAAAAACACAGCGACCAATTCTTTTCAGCTCTGCAGAGGAACAAAAACAAATTATTGAAAACATTAAAAGCTACCACAATTTTCCTTGCCACACTTGCATATTCACCACGAACGTGTTGTGTGTTTGCGTAATACATATGTCAGTACCACAAAAGCAACACTGTGAACGAAGACCGGGTGTTTCGTTCAAAGTTTTTGTAATGATCTCAGAGAATCAAATTGTTGTTGGACCCAATGTTGTGTGAAACGGATCTATATTTTGTTTCCTCCACTCATTCGTGAATGTCGCATAAAAAGAAGGGTGAAACGAAAATATATATCTGTTTCACACAACCAAAGAATATATTTTTGTTGCTGTTCAAAATGAGGTCGAACTTGGAAGCACTTGTCTAATTTCTTACACTTGTTGTTCTTTAACTATTCGCTAAAAATTAATTATTGTTGCAGTGGAAAGTATAAAGCAAAAAGCAATCGAATATATATGTATATACCTGAAATGGATAAACGGTCACAAAATGTATCTTACCATAAGAACTATGATTGGCAACATTGATCTAAACAAAACAACATTCCTATAGGGATGTGGGATGTCAACCAACAGCTGTTCAAACAATGGACAGAGTCGTTCGACAGGTACTATATTTCTGCATCATCGAGCTTTATTTAGACCAGTTGTGGATAATTATACCGCAACCTGCAAGTACAGGAACGCATTTTCTAATAAATGATCCCACACAAGACAGAAAGATAGAAGCGAACACAGCGCTAAAAAAGTAACTTTTGGTTTTTGTTAAATTGTCTTGGATTTGAGAAGCTGTCTATATCAACAAAATAATCAAAAATAAGCTAAAAATATGTAATGCGATAAGGAATTTTCAATGATAATTTTATTGTGAATAAACGCAACTTTGCTGCCGCAGCAAATTTAAGCCACGGCCCGCATTTGCGTAGGGGCGATGAAATATGATAAACTGAATGAAAGTACGCTGGTGCCTTTGGCTGAGTCAAGGGTAAGTGTTTGAATTAATGATTGTAAGTATTTCATAAATTCTTTATATTGTAGTTGCAAAAACTACCATAAAAGCTCGCGCACACCATCATAGCCATGACATCTCCTGATTGTATCGATTCTTTGCATCGTGCTATGAGTAGCACATTCAATGCTGATTACCTGACAAAGGCCACCAAAGTTGAGACATTAGTCAAACACGATGTGGCCGAGAGCAAGAAGTGCATTAAAAGAATCGATAAAGGAAAGCGTATGCATGTAAATGAAGACAAAATAAACACTGCCAGTTGTGTGAAGAAACAGGAATTGAAAAAGCCTTTAAAAAGTGAAGAACACCCCCCGGCTCACAATGAGCCTTCTTTGGAGTTACTCTTAAACTCCATGTCAAACACATTTGATTCTGAATGTGCCACCTGCACGGATGAGGCCGATTCTCTGCTTAATCATGATTTAGCAGAGGACAAAACTATGAAATGGAGGAACTTATTTAATAATAAATTTGCGTACAAAGAGAATATAACGCACAAAAGGGTCATACGTGTGAAAAAGCAGGTTAATAGCATGCAACAAAGTTTAAGCTATATTACCAGTAATGAAAAAAAGCATAAAAAGGATGTTGAGCTGCTAAAGAAAAGCGAAAAAAAGTTAAATAAAAAGAGAAAAATTGTAGGAAGAACATCAGCGAAAGCATTGGGTGATGATGACGACTGCCAACAGCGTAATGAGACTAAAGAAAGTGCTTTTACTCCAAATGAAATCCTCGAAACCCAGTTGGCTGTTTGTAAGGAGGAATTGAATGTTAGCGATGATGATAATTTGCCGCTGGCTACTGCAGTTAACGAACTGCCCGCGTGCAGAAAACGAGGTCGCAACAGAAATGATAATAGCAATGGCCTTAGTGTTAAGCAAAGGTGGCTACAATCTGAAGACAAAGCCAAGGATCACTGTGCGAAAACCCAGCTGATTAAAATAGAAACCATTAAGCATGATATTGAGGATATTTATGATAGTTCAGAGGCAGCAGAGCTAAAACAAAATCACAGTAAGTTGACCGAGAAAGATCATTCGCCCTTGACACGTGGTCTCGTGATAGATGTTCATAACAACTCTGACTTAGGCAAAGGAAGAGGAGGTCGGACTCGAAAAATCAAGTGTGAGGTTGATAAGACTATAGCAAAAAAGCACTTTGCTGATAAAAATGTAAGTATTACTACATGTAATGGGAGGCACTAAAAAATTTCGCAAGGGTTTTAGCCTCCAGGTACTATGTAGAAATATTTAAAAAAAAATTTTAACCTACATATTTTCACAGAATAGAAAAAAAAGATTAGGAAATAAATGCATTCACCGCAAGGGGCATGAGAGCTAAAAAGGCTGGATGAAAAGGATAAGAGGCACATATGCGTATCACTGATTAGAATATATATTTAGCTATTAAATTTATGTTAAGTAATTTATGTGGTATGATCTTAAAAATTATTTTTTCTGGTTTGCATCATGTGCAAAATTTTTGTATACTTAAATGTTAACACTATGTATTGTTTTTCCTAACATGTGCATTATGAAATACATATATGTTTAAGTGTTAATAATATAACTTTTAATATTTTCTTACTGATATAGCTCCGAGCAGTTTTATTACGAACTTCTCGAAATTTAATTAATTTTTTTAGTAATATTTTTATGGAAGAAATACCTTTGCTCATTTATAATGTGATAAATATGTAATATAAATTTTGACTTAGACTGGTGAACATGAACGGCAGAATTTTAACAAGCTCATGAGCTAGGACAAATTAACAACTACGAATGTGTTTATATGGAAACGTGTTATTAAACGCTAAATTGTTATTTATTTACTTGGCATAGCAAAATGGAAAATATTTTTTCACATATATAGCAAATTTATATTTATATAGCAAATTTGTTTACCTCATTTCTCCTCTGAGTAAAGTGTTTCTGACTGGCACAGCCTAATAGGACTTTTTTTTAATTTGCGAGGCACCCTGTTAAATATCTTCCCACACTTAAGCACAAAACACATTCAGCACTTTATAGTGAAATTACCCACCGATGTGTGTAACGTACGTATACGTATCCCGTACGTTTTACGATACGTACAAATTGAATGTCAGTGTATGCTAAATGTATTAAAAAAGCAAGTGTAAAATTTGTTCTTGCCATTGCATTAAGAAGGAAAAAAATTTATTAATTCTTTCGATTCTATTACAGTTCTCTGCGCAAATACCACAACCACGGTAAATCCGTCATTGGCGCAAGTAAGTTCGTGCCCTCTGTTTGGTATCTTAGCACAATCCCTTAGCTCTGAAATGAGCAACGCTGTTAGTCGGCACAGGGTAGCGCTCACACAATTTTCTATGTTTCGAGTTTGTAGTATTTCAAGCGGTTTGAGGAAGTGTCACTTGATATAAGCAAATAATTTATACTAAAATTAGTAAAATAAATAAAAAGATTTATCTTGTTACGATAAAGAAAACATTAGTGAAAAATCTGTGCTTTCGTAAATAAGTCTGCTTTTCGAATATGCAAAAGCAAAAGAAAATCTCTATTGAAATGAGGTGAAAAACGTCTGCAGTAGCCAGAAAACACGGGAAGCAGCATGTAAAAAGTGAAATTAAATAATTGAAAGTAGAAGTCATGGTAGAAGTATTGAAACCGTAAAAATGGTGCTTAATTCAACAAGAAAATAAAATTAAGTATATTGAGAAATAATTTAAAATTAAAATAAAAAATGGGGTGCAGCAGCAGCTGAGCAGTAAAAAAAAAAAAATTGTGTGCAAATGAAAAACGAACAAACCAACAACAACTGAGTGCAAAGAGGGTGGCAAACGCTACAAGAACAAAACTAAAGAAAGGCAATTGACAGGGGGCTAATTATTAAGCTGCTGACGCTGTTGTGCATTTGTGTGTGTTCTAAAAATTGGTGAGGGGGTAAACAAAATTCATGTGTTTTCAAAAAGTGCCATACCAAAAGCGAAAAGATCGTGTGGTCAGCTCAATGAAATAAATAAAGATCACGTACGAAATATTACAACACAAAAACAACACTGACGGCGACGCATACGAAACAGCGGCAGAGCAAAGTCAGCGTACAATAACAACTCTTCATTGAATAGGAAGCGAACGGGCGGCGAACAAACAGCAAAAGCAAAACGACGACAACGGCAACGGCAACGACGGCATTGAAGTATGCCAGCAGAAGTTGTCGTTTTCCAACAAGACACGGGCGGAAAGCAGCTGAAGAATTTTCAACAAAAGATTTATGTGGTCTAGAAAATAATAAAAAGAAAAAAACAAAGCTGCAAATTAATTTATAACAAATTTAATTAAAATTAAAAAAAAATCAAATGCGAAATATGCCATTACAAGTAAATTAAGTGAGTTAAATGTGGTGAAAAAAGCATGTAAAAATTGTAAGTATTGAAATGAAATCGAGACTGGCGAACGTGAGCGATGATGATGCATGATGGATGGTCTTGGAAATATGCGGTGAAGTGGGGTAAAGACAAGATTGAGACCAAAAAAATTGTGCATACGATAGTGTGCGTTTGCATTAGTAAACTGGAGGAAGTTGGGGACAATAAAATAAATCAAATTAAATAAATATTGAATATTAATTTAAGTAAAATCGAATTAAAAAAGCAAAACGTGTTAATTTTTCTAGAAAAAGTGTCGATAAAACAGCAAACATGTGAGCAAATCAATGGCAATATTAAATACACTAACTCATATAGCTAGAGAAAAGAAGAGGCCGCGTAAGCAGCAAAGACTAGGCACAAAGTGTAGATAAGTAAATATACTACATATACCAGGCGAAAAAACAGCAGCAGCGCTAAGAAGCAAATTCCTATATTTCTACAAGAGCAGAAGAAAAAAGTTGTCTCAGCTGCAACCGTAGTCCAAACGAGAGTTGTGGAGCAGAAAAAAGTATTTTTTACCACAATTAAATTGATTGAGCATGAAAACGGCACAAAACTATTGCGAAATAATCTGTTTTTAATCAAATTTAAACTACAAAAAATCTTTGAGATAAAACTAAAAAAAAAAGCTAAAATAAAAAAATTTTTAAATGAGCTCAAGAGAAGTATACGCCCCGCCGTTGAAGTAAGACGTGTGTGCATTTACGTTTGTGTGTGTGAGTGTGAAGGCGACGAGGCGACGTGTACGACGAGGGGGCGTTGGGCGTGAACAGCTGTAAGCATAGATTTTTACCTGTAAAAAAACAAGAACCTTGGACAATTGAGTCAACGTAATAGTGTTAACTTCAACTGCGTTTTTTTGACTTTTTTTTTGATATGGAAAGCTTATGGCGAGTGCGTTGTTTAGAAAAAGCAAGTCAGGTACTTGAAAATTCGTTAATTTCCACTGTGTGCTATGCTGGAAATCATTACATATCGAACTTAACGAGCATGTGATTGATCTTTGAACATATGCATACATACATACATACATACATACTAATTACCAATTTATGTATACGCAAATGCAATTGGACACGAAACGCCTGGAAGCGGAAAGCGGACAAATACTACACATCCATACATACATTTAAAGATTCAAGGTAAACACCGCCAGCGTTTATTTTTTTACTAATTAACTTTCTACCCTGTTAAAAAAAAAGAAAAACAAAAACCAAATAAGAAAAGCAACAACATGACCTCCGCCGATTGCATGGAATCGTTGCTCAGCTCTATGTCCAGCACATTTGATGCTGAATGCGCTACAAGCACAGCTGAGGGTGGTACGTTGCTCAATCATGATTTGGCTGAAGATAAAACATTGAAATGGCGCAAATTAATGAATAATCAATTCGCATGCAAAGATAAGGATAGAAAAGTGCAAGCGCAAAACAGCAAGCAGGAGTCAACAACCGTTAGCGCAAGTACACAACAAGGTCAGAGTGGCGGTGGTGGCAAACAACAACAACATGCGCATAGAAAGCAGGAAACGCAGTCAAAGTTTATTGATAAAAAGCTGGCGTTGACGGCAGTGTTAGCTACACCAAGCAAGGATACAGGAAAGCAGAGTGCGCGCGAGCAAGATGAACGCACTTCAAACATGGATTGTATGGAGGAGCAAATTAGCGCCTTGCTGGCCGATGATGAGGATTTAGCAGTCAGCAATGCGCCCACAGATGCCACCACAAGCGTAGTAAAAGTGTGCCCCAGTGCTGATTCGGAGCCACCCACTGTGACTAAAGAGGAAGCATTGGCGTGCGATGATAAACTATCGTTGCTTAGCAGCGAAACTTCTATCACCGCAGCAGCGTTCACCAGTGATGACACCGCAAGCCGCAAAAGACACAGCAACACGAGCACTAGCAACAGTAATTGTAGTAATTATAATAGCAGTCACAGTTGCAGCAGTAATGTTAGCATGAATACGCAAGCTCAGACACAGTCCGAGGATGGCTACAATGATAACGCCATTGAGAGTAAGCGTGCATGCAAAGTGCAAGTTGCAAGCATTGGCGTTGACGCAATACAAACCGTTGAGCAGGCCAGCGGCAAGTCACCAGGAGACGCCTTAGTTGCTGCTACAATTACTTCAGATGCTGCCGATTTAGTGCTAATAGAATTATCAACACTCAAGCAGGATATTGATGATATTGAAGAGCAGGAGCTAATGGTGGCAAATGCAGCTGCAGATGTTAGCTTGTGCGAGTTAGCGGTTGTAGACACTTTGGATACAACAACAATTGCATTGGGTTCCAGCATGCCAACCGATGTGATTACTACAAGAAATAAACATTTGTTGAACGAAGAAGCCAATACCAACACGACTGTTTCCACTAGCCGTACTGATAGCAATCAGCAGCATGTCGCGCAGGGAGCGTTAACAGCTAGCGTTGAGAGTGTGAAATTTAGCGAGAGCGCTGTGGACAATGACGGCGTTGCTGATAAAAATGTAAGTACCTACTACATACAAACATACATACATACATACATATGTACATGATAATATATATTTGTTTCTCCTTTTGTAATGCTATTTATAATACAGGCTAATTTTGCTTTGCTTGTAAAAGCTTAAAAAATTAGCAGCCTAAAAACTGCAAATCGAAAATAAATGCAGAAAAATGAAGCAATCTCTGAAAATTAATTTAATTTAAATTAATTGAAAATTTCTTAATTTAATTAAATTAATTTAATTTAATTTATTCAATTTAATTTATTTTAATCTAGTTTATATAATTTCATTTAGTTTATTTTAATTTAATTTATTTTAACTTAACTTCATTTAATTTACATAATTTAACTTAATTTAATTTGATTAATTCATTTTAGTTTATTTAATCTAATTTATGTACTTTCATCTAGTTTATTTTAATTTAATTTAACTTAACTGAATTTAAATTAATTTAATTTAATTTAGTTAAATCTAATTTAACTTAATATAATTTAATTTAATTCAATTTAACTTATCTTTGATTTAATTTAATTTGATTTAATTTAATTTAGTTTAATTTGATTTAATTTACTTTAATTTACTTTAAATTTAATTTTAATTTAATTTAATTTAATTTAGTTTAATTTAGTTTCTTTTAATTTAAATTAATTCAATTTACTTTAATTGAATGTCATTCAGTTCACTTAACTTCCATTTACTTTTTAATTTAATTATTAATTAAAGCGTGTTTTTGATTTTACATTAGTTTTAATTAATTAATGCTCCCGTCGTGGTATACATATATAAACTTATATACCAATGTCTTTACATGAACATACATGCTTACATATGTACATCTGTATGTAGTATGTACATATGTATTTACTAACAAATACATACATACATACTCAGTGCCAATTAAAAGCACTAAACATTTCCAGTTTGCTTATATTTTGCCTTTGCAAATTTTTACACATTATTTTTTGCTTTTGTTTCGCACGTTTCTTTTCCGCAATTCGCTGTGCGTTTTCTTGCCTTTGAATTCACCTGAAAAAAAATTATTGCTTTGCTTTTCTTTATACTCTCGCAATGCTCTCATACTTAGCAAGAGCTCTTACCAGCTGGTTTGCTGCCATTTATTTATTTCAGATCAAAGCATTATCAGTTAATGTTATTGAAATCTTTTATCTGTCAAATATATTATAGCTATCTCGTGTTTTGTTATTTCTATGTGCCTTTCAGGTGCTTTTGTGAGTAACTTAAAGCTTTTTTTATGAATTTTAAGCTTTTTCCGTTGCAAAACAAAAGTTGGGTAGATGAGAAGTTAATTTTTGCCTGAGATAAACTTGGCCCGCATAAACAATTTGCTATAAATATTTATGCAATTTAAAGAAATTTGAAAGGTTTCTCCTCGTTATTTTTTATAACCTCAAAAAAAAAAGCTAAAAAAATATGCGGTTTGTTGCTTAAGTCTTTCGTTTTCATTTTATTAAAATTTTACTTCTGAAAAAAGTTAGCCAGATTTACTTAAAAAAAAAATGTAACTAAAAAAATTTTATAAATTGCATTTATAGTTTTTGTATACATAAATATCTAAGTATAACCAACAAATTAAAATTGAAAAAAAAAAATCTTCCAAAAAAATTTTTCTTCTGCTCTGTTTCGAATCGACTAAATATTTTTCACATAATGTTTAGAAAACCTTTTCATCCAAATTTTTCTTATTGGTTATTTCATTTTCCGTATTTTTGTGCTTTCATTCGCAGACATCCAATGCGCGCTCAGCCAGCGTTAGTCCATTACGGCGTTTACGTCGACCACGACGACTTTCTGAAGCTGCCGCAAACACTGAAGCGTCTCTACCACAAACAACAACTATAACAAATATTGTTACGAAAATAGAAAGTCCAGAGATTGCTGCGTTCGACGACGATTCAAAACCACAATTGCCGGCAAAAGTGGAGACATTGCAGAGCGCAGTTTCGAATACATCATCGGATGCTGCACTACCGGTTACGACTAAAGTGGCAGCTGGTGCGCTTGAAGCGGCTGCGGCTGCAGCAGCACAGGCTCAGGTGCAGCCGTTGAAGCGTGGACGTGGACGCGGCCGTAAAGTAACCGTCACTATGGAAGGGTTTGAGCAAACTGCTGTCGAATTGAACACAAAAGAAGAGAATTCTGGTAAGCAACTAACGCGAACAGACACACAAACGACTGTTGCAGCTGTAACGGTCACAACACCAGCAATACAAGAGCGCAAGCCTGTCGGACGTAAGCGCAAACAGGTGGAAGACAACAATAGCAATGCCACTGAAAGTAATACGACAGTTGCTAACATGGCAGCAATCAAAGATGAACTGGATGCTGGAAACGGTGGCAAGAATCTAGCAGTTAGTCCTGCTCCAGGCGCGGCTCCTGTAACGACGAGCAACAGCGATGGCGCTGATGGTGGCAAACGTATGCGACGCAGTGTGCGGCTCGGCAATCGCACCGATGCCACTTCTAACAGTGGCAAGCAATTGGTAAGTTTTGTAAGCTTTCTAAAATATTTATTTACTATAACCCCCTTTCACATTTTAGGAAGGACCACCGCTTGAGGAGATCAAAATTGAACCAACCATCCCCTGCGCTACAAGCGCGCAGCTATCTATGACGGATCCGCTTAGTCTTGCGGAAGCATCAAGTAGCACAGAGAAATCCCAGACGGGTGCGCCTGAAGAACGCACGCCACCAAAGAAGCGAGGGCGTAAATCAAAGTTACATCACCTACAGCAGCAACAATTACAGCAACAACAACAGCAGCAGCGCGCCTATATCAGCGGCGCAAATAGCGAGAGTAGCGACCAGACGCCACCAGGCTCCGCAACAAAACGCGGTGGCCACAATCCAGACTTCATACCAAAACGTTCGCAAAGGCGCATAAAGCCAACTACAAAAATACTTGAAAATAGTCAGCTGCGCTACGAATTTGAAACAAATAATATTGTGCGTTTGACGCAGGCACAACATTGGGAAGATGAAGCCGTTGCAAGTGGAAGCATTGCAGTACACAATTCAACAGCAGGCAGCAATACCGCTGCGATGGAGGCGGAGAAGACCAGTAACAGACAACCGAAGACTGAGAGAGTGGATGCTGGCGAAGATAAAGTAGTTAGTCATAGCTCGAATTCAGTGAAAAAGAAGCTCTGCCCTAAACTGTTACGCGATATTGAGGCATCGCGGGCCGCTTTATTGGCCAAGGCGCAGGCGCGTTCATCGCGTCCCCATTGCCCAGACATTGAGAAGTTTCTTAGCGAAATCAAGGCGGCCAAATGGCATACATGTCGCGCACCTGATGATCGCAAATTGACAAGAAAGCAGCAACGAAAGTTGACCAAACAAAAGGAAAATAATTTACGCAAGCTTGGCCTTCGGCGTAACACCACCGAAGAAGCAAGCGACATTGAGAGTTTAAGTGACAATGAGGAATTTGTGCCCAACAAACGTGTACAAGTAGAGCGGCGTAATCATACCTTACGGCAGCGCGCGGTTAAAGAGCGCACACCCACACCAACGCCATCAATGGCACCGATAACGAATGCCCAAACGGCTGTGGTGGCGCCAGCACGTGATGCAACCGCTTCACCAACCAGCTCAAAAGTTGGACGCAAGGTGCAATCACGTCAACGCAATGTGGGCGACAAGCAAGTGGCCGGTACACATAAACAAGCAGCGAGTGTGAGTTCCAATGCGAGCGTCACCACTACTAAGCAATTGGTGCAGCAATCATCTTCACTCGAAGTAATCGAAATTAATGAATCATCACAAGACCTACAATCTCATAAAAGTCACTCAGTGGGCGCTGTGGTACCACAATTGGGCACTATTATACCCATGCCGAAAGCATCACCACCTGTGAAGAGCGCACAGCAAAAGCGTGGTTTGATTTGTTACTGCGAACAGAAAACACAATTCTACACACGCAACACTCCCGACACTGCCTACTGTTGGGCCATTGATAATATTGAAGAGCAAAAGGTGGGCTGCAGCAATCAACTAAGCGGCGAGGTATTCAACTTGTTGCGTCCTAGTCAGCGCGTCAGTTATATGGTACTGTGTGAGGACCACAAGAAGCGCTTGCGCACGCATAACTGTTGTGCTGGCTGCGGCATATTTTGCACACAGGTAAGGCAATTGAATTTTTAATAAAAAATAAAAAAGTTGAACAAATTTTAATTTTTTAAGGGTAAATTTGTGCTATGCAAACGTCAACATTTTTTCCATGTCGAATGCGCTGAAAAGTTCATTTTGAGTAGCCCACAGCAGCCAGCCAATAACTACACTAGTCCAACATTGGTGCTTAAGTGTCCACACTGTGGCATCGATACACCTGAACGTACCTCAATTGTAACAATGAAATGCCAAACATTGCCTGTATTCTTGCCTAGTCAAAGAACGCCAAAAATGTAAAGCTTATTTTCAGTTTTAACGAAACTTGTATTAAACTGTTTTTTTTGTTTTATTTACTAGCAAAACTGCGAAAGCGTTGCTGCCTGTGTTGAGCGCCACTCCCCAAGTAAATGGTCATTCTAGCGCTGGTATGGATGTGGATGTGAACAACACTTCAACTACTAGGTCAGCCGTCGCCGGTGCCATATCGCCGCTTGTGGTCAACAACTCACTAACTAAACGTTATAAATTACAACAAATTAATTTCGAACAATTGATACCTGAATCTGTTATGAATGTGGTACTACGTGGGCGCGCGCCGAATAGCAGAGATGGACGACGTAGCGGCGGCAGACGCAGTACACTTTCTGAATTCTCTACACGTGATATGTATTATGCGGTGAAAAATGATGATCTCGAACGAGTTGCTGAAATACTCGGTGTGTGATGTGCTATTTTTTCCTTTTACACAAATTCTATAACTAAATTTTTACTCGCTCTCATTGCAGCATCTGACTTTGATGTGACAACACGCATGCGTGAATTTCTCAATGGTACTTGCTTGCATTTGGTTGCACTGTCCGGCACATTACCAATGGCTTTTCTGCTGCTCTGCAAAGGCTCTGCCAAACAGTTTGTTAATATGTTAGATCGTGAGCTGCGTACTGCTTCAATGTGCGCTGTACTAGGCGATAAATGTGATATATTGAATTTGTTTATACAATGTGGAGCTGATTTAGCAATAAAGGTAGAATATAGGCTGAATTTTAAAATATTGTAAAATCGTAAATTGACTCACATTTTTGAACAGCTAATTGAATTTTTGTGGTTTCGCATTCTAGGGTCTGGATGGCAAAACTTGTCTGCACATCGCCGCTAAAATGGGTAATCTGGAGGCGGCGCAACTAATTGTTGACAGCTATAAATCTTGTCGCAGCATCATGGACTTTATGGATTTCATTAATGCGCAGGATGATGGAGGTTGGACTGCTTTAGTTTGGGCAGCAGAATTGGGCCACACGGAAATTGTGAGGTAAAGTTGGAAATTTGAAAAAAAAAATCAAAAATCAAATAAGTAATTTTTTTTTAAACAATCTCTGTGTTATACGGACCACGCTTCTATTTTTATTAATTTTTGTATTCCCCCAGTCTGCTCTTAAACAACGGCGGCGATCCAAATATTTGCGACAATGACAACAACACCGTTTTACACTGGGCCACATTGCATAACAACGGCCTCGAGACAATCACAATGTTGCTGCAAGCGGGCACCGACTGCAATGCACAGAATGTTGAGGGTGATACGCCGTTGTAAGTACGACGAGCGTATTTTTAGATGCCTTTTGTAAAACCAAATTCAACGCTTAATCACTTAATTTATCTTGTAGACACATCGCTTGTCGTCATTCCATCACACGTCTCTGCATAGCACTCATCGCCAATGGCGCTGATTTGATGGTGAAGAATAAGGCCGATGAGCTACCCTACGATTGTATACCAAACGAAGATTCGGAATGTGCACGCACAGTTGGTTTTAATATGCAAATGCGTTCATTTCGACCACTCGGACTACGCAGTCGCATTGTTTGTGATGACATATCGAATGGACGTGAGGTGCGTCCCATACAGGTGGTGCGTAATGAACAAAAATTAAATGCGTGTGTAACAGGCAGCGCCGAACAGCAAAATGGTGGCCATGAAGTCGTGGCTGGTGCAAGCGCAAGCACAAATACTGCAACAACAACAGATGCACTCAGTCATGATGAAACAGATGAGATTATGTTGCCCGATTTGAAGTATGTTAAAAAGTCTATAATACTACAAAATTCTACACCAATCGATTATCGTGTGGCGCAAATGCGTATCTGCTCGTGCTCGGATGGGTAAATGAAGTCTTTCGATATGAATTTATTTGTGTAGAAAATAATTTGGAAATTTTGATTTTGCAGCTGCATTTCAGCGCAGTGTCAATGCTCGGAGGCTTCGGGACAAAATTGGTATACTGCCGAAGGACGCTTATGCGCCGATTTCAATTTTGACGATCCGGTGCCTATTTTTGAATGCAATGATGTATGCGGCTGCAATAAGGTAAATATGAAAGTTTAACTCGTTGAAGTACCAAGCTAATTCCTACTCTTCTCTGTTTTTAAGCTTTCCTGTCGTAATCGTGTCGTGCAAAATGGCATACGCATACCACTGCAAGTTTTCGAATGTAGCGACACCACAAAAGGTTGGGGTGTGCGCACGTTAGTGCATGTGCCCAAAGGTACTTTTATATCAGAATACATTGGCGAGATATTGAGTAATACAGAGGCGGATAGACGTACTGATGATAGTTATTGTTTTGATTTGGAAAATGGTCATTGTATTGATGCAAACTATTTTGGTAATGTCAGTCGCTTCTATAATCATTCTTGCGAACCGAGTATTGTATCGGTGCGTGTGTTTTTCGAACATCAGGATTATCGTTTCCCGAAAATTGCATTTTTTGCTTGTCGCGATATTGAGGCAGGCGAAGAGATATGGTGAGTATGAATGTCTTTTGTAGCTCATTTAATTTCTATAAAATCACACACTTTTATTTAACAGTTTTGATTATGGAGATACATTTTGGTTATTCAAAAATCGTCATCTCGCTTGCAAGTGCCTAACAGCCGCTTGTCGGTATGCGGCACAGCCAGTAGAAAGCGCTGAGGAGCCAGCTGTTGTTGCGCCCACAAGTGTAGTAATTTTGCCTACGGTTACACTCAATGCACTCGAGGAAGTGGCAACTACTAGCGCGCTTGAAGCGCCAAGCAATAACAATTTAAGAAATGGTCTCGCTACCTAAACAACTGCTAATACATCACTTATCTTTTAAATTTTTAAGACTTACAAAAAGTTGAACTTTTGTTTTTACAATAACTTCAAAAATAGGTATAGATAAAAAAAAAAATTAAAAACATTAATTCTTTACAATTTTTGCGTGCTTTTGTATGTATTTTTTTTTTTTTTTAAATGCAATCACGTATGTTTTTTTTGTTGTTATTAATGTAAAAGGTTTGGCTAAACATATATAATATATTTTGTAGTTTACACCGTGTACTGCCGCTATATTAGTTACTTTTAATTTGTATTACCCCTTTCGTTTCTTAATTAGTTGTATAATTAAAGTATATATTAATATATACTGTTGTTAATCAAAATTTAAATAGGTATTTGCATCTAACTTAAATAGCTCTTAAACAAACAAAAAAAAAAACACATAATCATAGTAATTTAGAAAAAGCACATTGCACGCTTTTATTTGAACAAAGTTTCCTATGCGGCGACAGCACAGCGTACAGAATTTTGCATTTTGTAAATGTTTGCCGAATGTGCCTTGACATTGAAATATTGCTTCGGAGTGTAATAATTTAGCATGAGCTAGACTGAATGTGTGGCTATGCATGGGAAATCTTTGTTAGAATGAACTTTTATTGAAAATACAAACAAAACGCTTGTATGGTTTCTCATAATTAAACTATTTCTAAAATCGAAATATTGTATGTCTGAAAAAAAAGGAGAGCAAATAGTTACGCAAATATTTTCTAATGCTTGCAAGTTCGACTAAAAGCTGTTTTACAGCGTTACTATTTTTTTATTTTTAATTGACTTTTTTTTTAGTATTAAATTTAAGTGAACTAACTTATATCAAAATTACATATTCCAATCTACATATATTCACCCTTATCGCGAGTTTTATTTCCGCCCGAAAGTATTCACAGTTTTTGTTCACCCTATCGCAGATAGTGGCGAACACATTTTTCATGTTCGAAAAGCATTCCGCCTTATTGGCAACGCTTTGTTCGGGCGAAATGAACAACGGAAAATGCCAAATTTGTTCACTCTTATTTTACAAGCGAACAAGAGAAAAAGAAATGTAAGTAATTTTTTGTTTGAATATTGATATTCTTATAAATATGTATATGTACTTTTATTATTAGGAGTAAATCTATTAATAATGCACAATCGGAAATGCTGCTGGATAAAATGTTGCAAAAACCCGACATTGCAAGAGGGTTTTCAAAAGAGAATCGGGAAAAAGTGGCGGACTTTTGGAAGCAGCTAACTGTATCTTTAAACAGCCTTGGCCCACCTGTTAAGAGTGAAGCGGAGTGGAAAAAAGTAAAATTCCTTTATTGCTATGTATGTAAATTATTTTTTTTAAGAAAAATTAAAAAAGTTAATTTGTTATTCAAAAGTGCAGAAAATAGTAATTTTTAACTTACAGTGAATCACTTAGCTCCAAAGGGTTAGAACTGTCCCTTAATTGCCTCCGAATCGCTTTCACGTTCATATTCTCCTCGCGCTCAATCAATGCTAACTTAAGCGCAATACTAAACATGTTTTTATAATTTTTTAGTCTCTATTTTTGTTTTATTTTAAGAAAATGTGTGCTTGTTTACAAAATTTACACAATTGCAAGTAATTTATTTGTTCGCAATTAATTCACAATAGAGCATCAGCTGTTTCGAAGTGAACATTCGTTCGCCCGAAATTGCCGATAGGCGGAACTAGTTCGCCCGAACAAAAAAAATGAAGGCGAACACTTGTTCGGGCGAACTCTGCGATAAGGGTGAATGTTAAAAAAAAGAACACAAAAATATTACCTTAATAAATGTATACGTAAGGATGTATATGGAATTGTTTAAAAAAATATATATTAAAGGTAATAAATATGCACTAGAAATATTGAATGAAAAAATAAGCAAATATAAAAATTATATATTAAAAAATTTAAATTTATTCATAAGCCTGCAAATTGTTTATTGACAAATTCAAAGCGTAAATAATAAAAAATGTAATAGTAAATAAAAAAAATGTAAAAATCCTTAGACTTGTCATTAAAACGATTTTCAGTTTTGATTGCAAACTATTTGTTAAAGAGTAGTGTATGATAAAATGTTAACTTCTCGGTGAAATGAACCTGTATAGTTTCAGTATTGTCATACCTCGACTATGCATAAATTTATTACACAAAGAACTTCCCCGCTGCATTTACCACATTTAAATGCTTCGCAGTCAGCCGTAACGAAAAGTGTGCCGCGCAAGTGATAAACAGTGAGGAAAGAAAAGAAAAATGTGTTTACAAATGACCTGCTGCTTCACGCCCGCATACTTGTGTATACCAACAAATAGGAGTACCATTAACACGATAAAAAAAAAAAGACCAGACCAAATGGGGGTTAATAGTGCTGGGTAATCATATTGTTGTTGTTTTTATTGAGAAAACAAAATTATGGAAATTACAAATTCATTGCAAATTATCGACACAAAATTGTTGTGGCATGAAACGCTGTGGCAAGCGAGCCAATCAAGCAATTGCGACATGCCGGCGGTAGCAGAGTCGCATTGGCAGAGCAAGCAGCCGCAATGAGTTCTTTGTCTTGGAGGAGGATGCTACAACACAAAATCGACGAGGGAAGATAAAGACGCTGCATTCTTTTGGTGTCATGTAATTTTGTTGTTGTAGTGATGACCTTCATGCCTTGATGTTGTCTAGACCATTGATGGTAGGCCGATTGAACAGGCGGAGCTGTACCGAAGGCGGAAGCCATTGAGTAGGCTTGAGAGTTATAGTTACTGCGCAGAACTTCGACTTAGCAAAGAGCATAGATTAATAAGAGTTTGCCACTCTATTTTTGGCACGACAGGGGTTCTCACCACATCTTTTGTAGCCTGTCCGCATCCATCGAAAACACGATAGCCGGCTAATCAAAATGTTTGAATTTTTCTTTTTCATCTGTCTTTCTAATGCGATGCTAATATCTACCCTGCGAATTTTTAAGCGTTTGTCAAGCCTTGATGGAGTATGGTAATTTTTATGGGCGCTTAGTGCGTTATATTTGTGAAGCCTTTGAAAATTCGAATTTGAAAATCTGAAATTTACCAAAATCCATCCAACGTTCTACCAGGCGCGCATAACAAATTAGTGCGCGAATGCTATTTGCTACAATTGCCATCATTCCCATTGACTGTCAAACTGCTCTCTTCCGGCGCTCAAAGCAAAGTCTCAAACCACGATGCGTTGGCAGTCAAACTGTTCCTTGCAAATAGCATCAACGCACTCATTTTTTCTGGGTGCCTGGTAGAACGAATTTATGCGCCAGTACAAAATCAAGGCTGCTTGAATTTGCTTGATTTTGGGGGTCATTCCAGTGCAAATGTAATTGTGTGAGAGGTTTAAAGATGTTATATTCATATTTTTGCTGATTTGATTAAACAGAGTAAACAATAAATCATGCAACTATATTAAAGAAATTTAAAATACAAAAAAAAATGAAATTACAAAGCATTTTTCTTCCCTTAATGGTCAGTTATGAAAAAAGGTAAGGCGAGTTGCTTCAGCTTGCCGTGAGTATGCGATGAAAAGGGTTTCACAAAATAAAATTAATTTCAATATAATTTACCAAAAAAATAAATTTTATATATATTTTTTTAAATTATTAAATACATTTAAGCATTTCATATACCTAAGTCCATTTGAATTGGAATTGCCCCCCAAATCAATAAAATTCAATCAGCCATGATTTTATACTGGCGCATAAATTCGTTCTACCAGGCGCGCATAAAATATGCGTGCGCGGGTGCTATTTGACAAGGAGCAGTTTGCCTGCCAGCGCATTATGGTTTGAGACTTTGCTTTGAGCACCGGAAGAGAGCAGTTTGACAGTCAATGGGAATGATGGCAATTGTAGCAATTAGCATTCGCGCACTTATTTGTTATGCGCGCCTGGTAGAATGAATGGATTTGGCAAATTTCAAATTTTCAAATTCAAATTTTTAAAGGCTTGACAAATCAGAAGCATTTTGAACTAACTGCTGATTGAAAGAAAAGGAAAAAAAAGAAATGAAAAAATCCAAACTTTTTGATTCGCGGACAATTTTTAAAATATGTGTTGAGAACATGTCGTGGATCTTCTAGAAGAACACCAAATCGTTTCAGTCAAAAACTAAAGAGCAAAGTGCTCCCTCTATTAATTATATTAATCTATGCTCTTTGGTACAACAACAAGCACTTTGATCTGTCAAGTCAATAATACTTTTGCGACTTCACTTCGAACAAGAAAAACAGCCAAATTTTCATTTATTTCTATAAAAGTTCACTTTATTTTTGAAAACTATTTTTAAATATTAGCTTCACCTATTACATTTTAATATTTTTTATTTTCGCTTTATAAAAGTTAAATAATAACTACTTTTTGCTTTATGGTTAAATATGTATGTCTATAAAAGGCAACACTGGCGCCTAGCTATTTGTAGGTGTAATAAACTGCTATATGTATATATGTATTAGCTCAATTCAATTTTAATTTTTCTTATTGTGTAGATACTAAAAATAATATTTATTTAAAATTTTTTTTTTTTAATTAAGTTTTAATGTTATTTGTTTATTTCGTATGTGAACTTATTTACAAAATTTGAGTACTTGAAAAAATGTAAAATTTCAAGAAATTGCGCAAATTTCATAAAAATATTTATGTTAGTAATGTTAGGACTTTTTGTTTTTGTAATAGTTTGTTTATCGCTTAAGCTTACAAATTTCCTAAATTTCTTCATACAACTTCAGCTTTCACTTTTTCTATTATGAATGCTTCGCAAATAAGCACAATTTTTATTAAATACGTTTTTTTTAAATTAAATCTAAATTAAAATTTTTTTTTTAAATTATTAAATACATTTAAATAAATAAACAAGATAGCATAAGTGTAAATTTTTATATTTTAAAATTTTATTAGTTAAAGCTCAATCTCTATAAGTAGATTCCAAAATTCGTGTTTGAGGTTAGAAAAAATCACACACAACATATACAGATTTCGGAACCTCATAGAAAGTGAGCCAGCTTGAAAAGTATTTTAAAATTTAGATAAATAAATAATAGAAATAAAAAAGTGAAGTTTACTGCTTTTAAAAATGAGAAAATACAAAAAAAAAACGTTTGAAAACATATGCAGTTAAGCTTTTGAAAAAGCATTTACGACTTTAAAAGCGTTTTGCTTCGAAATCTTCCGTTGAACTTTTGAGAAAGCTTTCACGACAGTTCAAAAATTATTAATTAAGCTTGCTAAAGTGTCTTGATTACGTTGAGTTTTAGTCGAGCTTTTAATAAAACTTACAATGCACTGAAATAGGAAGCAATAAAAAAGCTGCTGAAAGCTCCAAGTGTTCATAGCATACATTTTGGCATTGAGTTCAAGTTGAAACTATTGAAATCCCAGTTTTAAAATAAATACTTTGAGTGTAATGTATCGTACTATTTTAAAAGCTTTTTAAGAGCTTTAAACTTGTTAAAAGCTCTCAGAAATAACTGCGTTAGGTTGCGCTGGGAGCTTGGCAGCCTAACTTTTAAACCTCTTGTTTCGTGAATTCGTTGTTTAACTGCACGGCCAATATGCACACGTGTGTCTTAAGCTAAAAACTGTGTGAAAGCTTCTAAACCATTTAAAATAATGCTGAAAGCTCTCAGCACTCATTGCGCAAAACTTAACATTAAATGCAATTATAGATAATTCTGCAACTCAACATCGTCAGTACAAAGTAATCTATATCTCGAGCTTGAAAGCTTGCTGAAAGCTTTTACGGCAATTTCAGTCATATCGTGTATTTTTTGTATAGTTTTCATAGTTTTATGCGTGTAGCATAGCATACATGACTCTAAAACTAATTTTTCAAGCATATAAAGACTTTAAACCACTTAGCTTTTGTGATTAAAAGCTTTCACAAGTTTACACTACAACTAAATAAATGCTAAATAATTATTAATAAGTCACTATTGCATAGTTGTTGCAAAACCCAAACCGAAATGCAAAGCTCTTTTAAGCTTTTAAGCTTTCTACACGAGCTTTGGGGTAGAAAACAGCTTTCAAATTTCTTTCATAGACTCTTGCTAAGCTTAATAATATGAAATGCATTATTCTTTGTTATTTTCATTTAAATTTAAAACTTAAATTAGTACTAACATTCCTGCTTTTTATGAAAAATATTTTTCAAAATTATTTAAAAAAAAAAACATAATATTTTTTAATACCAAAAACTCAAAAATTTTGCTGATTAAATTAAATTATTTTGTTTGCTAACCCCTGTGCTGCTGCAGATTTTCGTAGTTTATACCAGATTTTCTTTTCGTATTCGTGTATGGATTTAATAGCTATTGTATGTATGTGTGTGCGTGAGTTTGAGTGTTAGTGTATTGGTGCGTACGGCATTTTTATGCTACAATTTTATGAGGTTGCATCCATTTCTTCATATAATAACAGAACAACGTCGAAATGTAGAGTAAAATCATGAGCGCACATGTGACGGCCAGCGCCAGAACGGAGGTTTTCGTGGGACAGGGCTCAATGATGGTGACAGTCTTATCTGTAAAGAGAGAGAGAGAAGAGATGACGACGGTGAGAGGAGAGCAAATAATGTTGAGATTGCTTGGTGCAAAGTTGCTTAGAGCTTTAAAAGCTTAAAAAGCTTTCGTGAGCTTTTACAAGCTTACCTTTGGCAAAGTCTGCGCTTGGATCTGCCTTGAAGAACTCGCGTTTCTCATCGCCAAAGTCCAAGACTAGAATTTCTTGCGAAATATTCATATCATCATCAGCCTCCTTGGTCTCATTGCTGGTAGTAAGTAGGAAAAGTTCATTAGTTCAAAGCATATAATCACAATCAACGCCTCCACCGACTCACCTCTCCACAGCGCGACGACGACGTCGCCTACCCAGCGATTCAAATGATTCCATATTCCATTCGCACACAGCCGGTTCGCATGGTCCCAAACAATATTTGACATTACATTGGAAGATAACGCCATAACTCTCGGTAAAACGGAAAGCTTCATAGGTCGATTGTAGTGCATTGCCATCGGCAGTGAAGCCAGGGAAGATTGTCGGATCGGTGGGACAACCATCGTCGTCGATGATCTTGAAGCTGGTGCGCGCATCCTTGGCCATAGCGACGCAGGAACGTGCGAAGATACCGTAAGGAGCTTGAGTAAAATCGAATGGGATGAAAGGAAAAAATAAATAAAATTAGTAGTCCATCTACTTCTAGGGGCTGAGTATAACAGGTGAAGGAGTCTACGCTTACTGTCTTCGGGTATTTCGATGCGGAAGTTGAGACGATCTCCAATGCGCACAGTTTCCACTTCGCGTTGACGTGTATCGAGTATGCGAATTCTTGGTGGTGGTGCTTCTGGTGATGAGTTGATGTGTATCATTTCCGGATCGCGTATTGGCATCATGCCGAATGTGATGTTCTTCGAGCTCATGTCGTATGTGCATTTGACTTTGTAGATTTTATCGGCTTTGGTCATGACAACGCTGTGATGTTGGAGCACCACGGTGTTCGAATAGACGCCGGTCTGTGGAGAAAAAATAGAGAGGTTAAAGACAAGGTTGGAAGCTTCAAGGCGCTGTCCGAGAAAGGTAAAGAATTTCTGTTGTTGGACCACTTCTGAAGCTGAAGCGCAAGGGTTTTGAGCCCTAGGCTTTGGTTGAAAAACGATCACCCCGCAACAGAAGTTCCTATGAACTCTCGACTTCCTCTAGCTGCGCCGAACTATACTCACCACACTTTGCGTATTACAGTCCTGTCCAGCCATAGTCAGATCCAAACGGAAGGCATCAGAGTTTATGACATCAATGTTGCAAGTCTCGGAACGTCCTAGCGCATAAATGCGACCATTGAAGGGTTTATTGGTGCGCACTTGGACAGCGATGCGAGTGTCCTTGCAGTGCACAGAAACTGTGGAGACAGAGAAAGTAAAAAATGTTTGAAGTTCCACAACCTATTCAAAGTTTGCAACAAATGGGCACATGCAGCCGTGCTACTTTTCTACTCACCATCATAGCAAGTGCCAGTCTTATCGCAATTCACATCGGTTCTTGTAATATTGGTCAAGTTGGGATCTTCGGTGGTGTCCAAGCTCACAGGCAGCGTGTCCAATTTGTCCAAAGCACCAGGTGGCGTCTTCTCACAAGCGTTCTCAAAATATTGACCAATAGGTTCGCCATGATCGATCAGCGGACGTTCGTGATTCAAGTAGGTTGATGGCCCATCGGGTAGGGTCTTGTGATCCAAATGGAACAAGCGACAATTGTAGAGCGCACCCTGCGGTAGACCCAGATACAAGAATGAACGGCACAAGAACTCCGTCTCAATTTCACAAGCCAAACGGCATGCCGACTCCGAAGTCACTTGCAGCTCCTTGTCCGTGTAGTAATGTAGTCCCACATACTGTGCCACCTTCTCCTCGGACACACCAACGCGCGCCACCGCAAATGAGCGATTATTCTTGCATGCCTGAGCCGGTTTCAAGCACAAATTCTCAAAGTAATCGGTGCCTTGCGCATCAACGAGTTGTACAAATTGTCCGGAGCTGCGTCGATCCGAATCACTCAACACACATTTCATATTGTTGTAATCGTATTCGACAGAGCGACAAACGAAACGTTTCTCATTGAGACACGACGACAAACAGGCCTCCTTGGTGCTGGTGTAGATGAGCGCATTATCAAGACCGCGTATCACCTTGTTGGGTACACGTTCGAACGCCCACGGTCGATGACAAACATTTTCGCTGCGCAGCTGCAACTTTACCATGTAATACATGTTGGCGGAGCGTTGCGGCGCCGCTGAGGGATTGTGTGCGGACGAGTCGTTTTGCAGTTGACAATGTGTCTCTTGCGATGGTGACAACGGGTTGACGACAAAGCTAAAAGCGGCTGCCTGACAATCAGCCTCCTCACGACACCAACCCTGACATTCGTATAGCGAGAGATTCTTAACGCTGTAGTATGTGGTGCCGGCGAAATCGAGGTCTGTCAACTTCTCAAAAGCCATGCGCGCCAAACTGGGACTGGGCAAGAGTGCAACGGCTAGGCAGAGTAGAAATGCAAAACGCATGCTGGCGTTAGACGTCGTTAGGGCGGTCATAATCGGTCGATTTTGTTGGCGGAACAGTCGCATCTGGAAAGAATAAAAAATGTTGCGAGGTGAATGAGTTGACGTCTCAAGTTAGAACTGTAATATAGGGGAAGCTAGTAGTCTGAGCTGAGTTGGGAAGCGACGACGGAACAGGTTATGTGTGGAGCGACAGAGGTGAACACTTGTGGACTCACAGACTTTAAAGCACATTGGGTTCGTAGGGATAAGACGTGAGGCCACTTTCGCTAATCTATTAGGATTGACAAGGGAAAGAAGAGCAGTGGAACCAGCTCAACCTCTACAAATGAGTTTATTTTTCTATTCTTTGTTTGCATTCACTTCAAATCAGAGCTCATCCCATTCTATCAGTTTGGGCTTCAATGTCAGCACAACCACAAATAAGGAAAACATGACTTTTAAATGATCACTGGTGGTCTTCTCGTATGCTTCTTCTTCTCTAGAAGCACTCATATTCAAGTCCGTTTGATTAGTAACTTGATTTAAATTTTTCATCACTCCGTAAACTTTTCGTATTCAATGTCAATGCTGTCGTGCCACATAACGGCAAAATCAACCGCAAAAGCAACGGCAACAGCTGAGACCGCCATGACTACAGCTGCCTCAGCGTTGAAATTGATTGAGTTGAAATTGGAACTGACGAGTTTGCATATAGAGGAAGTACGCGCTTACATACATATGTACATGTGTGCCTCTGTTGCTGTGTAATCAAAAGCTTGCAACATTTTGTGGCATACTGCAAAGAATTTTTTTGTTGCAACATAAAGCGGCATTTGAAACGTGATGGACATGATGAGTTTAACTCGAGCTTATTGAAATTGTGCAGTGAGCGGAGCATGACATAAATTCAGCTGCCTTAAGCCAAAAGCTCAAAGTTTGGCTAACACTAACTTGCACGCTGAAAGCTTACAGTGCTTAAAAGTTTTTAAATAAAACTTAAAAAGCTTTCATATTGATTTTGAAATACCAATTAAAACTCCCAAAGCCTTGCAGGCTTTTACTTCACGGAACTGCTGAATAGGCGTAATAATTTGGATTTTAAAGCTTGATATTGCTACTTGAAAGCTGTTTGATTTTTTCAAAAAAAGCTCAACTAAAAAATTAGAAAGCTTTTAAGGCCCTGATTTTTATATTCGCACTTCAAATGATGTTTGAAATAAAGGAGAATAAAAATATATTAAAAAAGCTTATTTTTTTAAGATTCAGAATTTGAGCTTTGAAAGCTTTAGGGCTGAATGCAGAAGGGGCAGACCGTGCTTTCTCTGCTAAGGTGATGTTGGCGAAGAAAAAAAAATAAGGAAGATGAAGAAATGCCATTAAAAAGAATTATAGTACTAAAAAAGGTAACAGAGACCGAACTATTAACCCATGAAGGGCTAAAAAAAAATGTCAGTAAAATATTCGCTTGATTCTTAGTAACGTTCTATAAAATTATTGAAATCATGGTTTAAAATGAACAAAAACAGTAAAAGTGTTTTTAACCCTTTGAGACCCACAGAAAAAAAAAAATAAAATAAAAATGTAATGAGCTGTATTTTCTCGCATCCTTGAGTCAATTACGACAAAATGATTGCCATAAAATCGACACCTTCCAAGCTTATAATTTGGCACCCACTATAGTTAATTTGATTTAAGCGTTGTCTACTCAACACACTGACTGTTGAGCTGTCAATTGCGTGCCCACAAATTGACTCATTATTTACTCCATAGCTTGTTGAAGCCATTGAGGTCTTTATACAATTTACGCATTGTTTTGTGCTTTTGATATTTACTTACATATGTACACGATTTGCCAGAACTCATAGGTGTGTTATTCATGCTAATTTAGATCAATGATATGGACGTAAATGGGTGCGTGCCCTTGATTATCATTTTAGCTATTTGCTTTCAGATTTGAAATTTTTATGTTTTTTGTTGTGATGCGCAGTTCAATTACAATAAATTTTTTTCCTATTTTTGAAATGTCCAATTGAGCTTTTAAATCTTGTGGACCATTCGAAGTGATCATTGCGCTAAAGCCACTCCTTCGCAGTTCAGAGGTCTACTGTGTGTGTGTGTACTGCTCATTGCTATTTTTGTTGTTGTTTTTCGCCAAGTAGGTACTAACTTGCTGGCGAACAAGGTGTGCTGCTTGTAATTTTTGACCCAAGCTGACCTTCACAAGCAATTTCACAAATTGGACTTACAAGAAGGAGGACAGACAAACGGATTCAAAAAGCAGAGAAGCCGTCAAGACCGCAAGACCGCAGTCCCATAATATATGCACAAATAAATATATCTATATCTTGTCCTAAACATCTCTTCCGCTCTAAAGCCGATCATCATCATCATCATCATAATACCACTAAATCTCAGCCCAAGCCCGCAAGTCAAATAGTAATGCTTTTGTTCTTAAATTACATAGCAAACAAATAAATTTCCTCTAAAAGCAATCAATACAAAGCTCTGTCTATACATTTTTCTTTGCTTAAGCTACTAAACAATGTTGCCACCACAAAACAGTAAAGTTCAACACTTCATTGGTCCGCAGCTTCGTTCGTTTGGCATTCTCAAAGCCGTTTACGCATAATAAGGCCGTCTAACGGCTTGTAGTTGCAGTTAGTTACCACTACCAATACAAACGTAGACACAGATATACACACATACATACATACATAAAGCGAAAAATCTTGCGATACCAATAAAAAAATGTTGGAGCTCATCTAATCGCTTGAATGTAGTTAGTTAGAGAATGTGGCTGCTGGAGGCGAATGGCATAGAAAGCACTCACCACAAGTACGTTTGTATGTATGTAAGCGACTGTATTGACTACTGCGCCTAAAGGTGCTACTTTCGCGTTTGTGTTAATATTTTTCTCGGCGCTTCGTTTTAATAGTTGCGTTAAAAGCGTTGGTAGCAATAGTTAAAGTTTTTGTGTATATGTGCACGAGAATGGGTTAAAACGCTAACAAGTTTTCAATGCATAGGTTTATTTTGCTTATTTAAAATTTGTTTAAGATTCCATAATTCTATGCAGAGTTTTTCTAGCACGTGATTCATTTAAAGAAAAAAAGCTCAAACTAGATGGCGCTGTAAAGCAAGAAATTGAGCGTGCTCTCCTCCAGCCTAGTCAGGCACCTAAAGCGCAGTTTGAAATAAAAATACTGCTGCCAATGCAGTTGAATTACATACGAATGAAGTAAACATAGCTTCAAATCCAAATTCTTTTCTCACAACCAAGCACAGCTTTCAAAAATAGTTTTCTTAGACTCTGGGCTTAAAATTTTAATAGCAGCTTTCTCGCAAGCTTTTTAATAGATGGCGGTGGATTCAGAAATTAATATTTCAGTAGTTTTGGATTTTAAATTTCAGCAAACCTAAATTCAAAAACTGAACATTGAGCTTTTTTAAAAGCTTCCCGTAGATGGCGCAGCAGTTGAAATTTTGGATTACAGTTGGCTGTAAAAACTAAGAAATCAAGAAAAAAGAAGCAGAGTTTTTAATTTCTAATCACAGCAGCTGCAAGCCTTTACCTCACCAACAACCCATTCATTTCTTCAACTCCAAATATAGACAGAACCTGCAATTGGTTTAATTATGGTGGCTCTAAAAATAAATTATACCTCAATATGCCTAAAGATAATTCTAAACAAAATTTAAAAAAATCATTAACAGCATTAATTAAGCACAAATGTTTAGTTTAAGCCGCATTAAATGCTTTCACCCCCAAAAGCTCTTTTCCCTGCCTTCATTTGCTATGCTACAGCTTATTAAATTTGTTTAAACTAAATTGGAAACTTCCTGCTGCGTGAATGCAGCTGGCACTGCAGTGAAACACTTGCAACATATGGGCGGTGGGGCATTTAAAAACTGCTTTCATGTTACACCACAAATTGCGCCACTAACTGCTTTGTCTACACAATCAATCATTAGTGCACTACACACATACGACGAGCTAAAGTTGATTAATGAATGAGCGCAAGAAATGTGGCACTGCAATTGGGTGCCGCAATTATGGGAGGAAGTTTAGTAAATGTGCTTTGAAATGATTTTTATCTTGTGGTCATCAAAATTGAGAAAAAAGTGTTGAATACTTCTAGAAACTTATTTTTTTTTAAATATTTGTAGCAGCTGAAAAAACCTAAAATACGAATACAAAAATACAAAATTTCCGAAAACCCTATAAAATAAAATTTAGTCAAGTCGATATAGGATTTTTAGTGAAAATTTTTAGGATCATTCGTTTTTAATAATTTGGTATGAAATTTTTTTTAGAGGTAAAAAAAGCTTTTCAATTTCTTTTTTCCGTTTTTGCAAAATTAAAAAGGGCAAAAAAAATTAAAAATTTCGAGCTAAAAAAAATAGCATGTTCAATAAATTTTTGGTGAAAAATCTAAAAATGGAAAGTTTTAAAAATCATAGTAAAATTGGACAGTTTGAAAATTTTTTTTGGCTTTTTTTTTTCATAAAAAGCTCGAAAACAGTATATAAAATTTTTGCTGTCTAAGAAAGGTAAAGTAATTTTTTAGTCTAAATTAAATATGCCCAACAAAAAAACAAAAATTTTAGAGAAAAAAAAAAAATTAAAACAATTTTTTAAATTTTCTGAAATTTAAATTATACTTCAGTGAAAAAAAAAATACTAATTTATTCTTATTTTGTTTTATTCTCTGTAAAACTAAATATGCCTAGTAAACAAAAACAAAAACTGTTTCTACAAATAAATTTTCTAAAATAAAATCGTAAAAAATCAAAATTAAAATTTATAAAAAATATTAAGATACAAAATTAGATAAATTTAGTTATGATTTAAAAAAAAATTTGTTCTGTAAAAAATGTTTTTAAAATTTGGAAAATATTGCCTGGAAATGTGAATTTCTCAAATTTAGGAAATTTATTGAGCATTATTTTCGATAGACCTTTCTTTTTAGTTTTGCAAAAAAAAAAAAAAAATACAAAAAAAAAATACATACAAATTTTTTAAAGCCCTATCTTGCTCTCTCCCAACTCTTTTCCGTTTTTGTTAGCAAAAAAAAATTCAACAAAAACTTTTAATAATTAATAAAAAATTATTAAGAAACCCAAAAACAACAAAAATTTTTCGCTGCAGAAAAAATTATTAATAGGTCTATAGCTCGTACCGAACCAGAAAAATTTTGTTTGGAATGTTTGTAAAAATTATTAAAATTTTTGTTTGACCTTTTTTCAAAGATTTTGTATTAATAATAATAATCATTTGATTTTTGATACAGTCTAATGTTATTTTACATTAACATACCTTGGTACGTAATTCATAATTTTTCTGCAAACTTTAATATACAACTAGACCTACAATTTGCATTCCAACATTGCCTCTTAATTCTATTTTTGTGATATGCAATTATTTCTGCCATAAATACCCGAGCTGGTCTTGCAACATTTGCCAATTATAAGCGCCGGCAATAAAATGTTCAAACAAAAATTGAGCTCAATGATGGGACTGCCTAAACATGCATAAATGGCTTTGGTAATATAATGGTATGCAATAACAACAACACTAACTCTTACAAATGCTGTTAAAAGTGATGGCCAAGCAAAGAGTTGTTTTTTGTCTTGCTTGTTCTTCTTTCTGTACGAAGCAAAGAATTATTAATGAAAATTACAATTCAATGCAAATCATGAGCCACAAAATTGCTGTGGCATGAACGATTTAGATGAAGACAGGCGGAAAGGCAAGAAAAGAGTAAAAAACGTAGGCTGATCAAGGCACTTGAATATGATTTGGAGAGCAGGTGGAGCAGGTAGCGTAAAACAAAAGAAAAAGAATGAAGCGAACAATTGCAAATGAAGAAGATGAGTAGCTTTCTGGGGCGTTGCAAAATTATACGGAAGCTTTGGTATTTCAAGTGTGTTAAGTGAGGCAATGACGAGGAACATTGAAATGTGTTTTTGTAATTTTATTTTATATTTTTGTAATTTGCAATTTTAAGTGTTACAACAGCAATTTGCAAACACTACTCCTTGCTATTGCATATAATTGATAAAAAAATATGGGGCGGATGCAGTACATTCTTGTTGAAGGAGACACTTAAAGTTGTCCTTGAAGCAGCTGCGAGCTTAAGGTTGTGGCTAGGAATATGAATTTGAATTTGAAGTACTAACACTACCTGAAACAAAAAACTTCGTATTAGATATGTGAAAAACTCAGTTTTAGAAAAGCTCTTAAGCTCACAGAAAAGCTCTTGCAAGAGCTTTAATCGGTTTTGAAAGCGGGGAACGACAAAGAAAGTGAGCTTTTAAAAAGCTTTCTGATTTACTGCCGTAAAAGCTCTAAATTTTCTCTTCCTCACAAAAAACAACAATATTGCAATTAAATCTTTTTTGGTCTAAGTCAGCGTTAACGATAAATTAATGACGCGCTTTTTTCCAAATGCATGCAAGCTTTTCAAAAGCTCTTAATTTTTTTGTGAAAATATCTATATAAAATTAGTGGCAATTTAGTATTTATAACGCATCTTTGGAACTAATAACAGCTGCTCTCAGCAAATGCAGAATTATGCCAAGGAAACGAGTGAGCTTTTAGTAATATTTGAAGCTTTTCTTTAAATTCTGTTTTTAAAGTAAAAAAAAAAAAAACACAGCATGCAGCTTTTGAGACCCTTGTGGAAATAAAAGATTTGTGAAACGGCAGAATTTCCCCTTCAGGGCTTTTGCACAAAAGTGAAAGCTTGAGCTGTATGTAGAAAGCTCTTTACTTGTATATTTGAAATATATTCAGGCGAAACCCCCAGTAAAATACAAGTAAGAGCTTCAAGCTTTTGAAAGTTGAGTTTGGTTGAAAGCACAATTTTTCCCCTATTGCCTCCCAAACCATAACCGAATATACATATGTAATTTCCTGCCATAACTTGCATTTATTTATAAATTCAACCATATCCCTAACACTTTTTGTTATCAGAAATCCATTGCCATTTATTTTTTTAAAATACTTCGAACCAAATTCCACCGTTAGATTGGCCATTTACAACGCCCACTCAAGCCATAAACCAGCTTGGCTGCAACACAACGATGAAAAACTCTTCAACAAGCAAGTAAAGAAAATTTGAAAAAACAACAACAACCATCATAAAATAAAATCTAAGTACAGTGTTGTTGGAAAATTTCATATCTTGGTAAAAGCATCGCGTCGCCTCTCCATTGTCATCGAAAATTCCTGTCTTAATGGTCAAGAAGATAGAACGATGATAAAAATAGATTGCAAAGAAGCTGTAAAGTGGCAATTTGAGTTGTGCAAAAAGAGAGTGAGAGAGAGGCTGTAGATACATGCAGTGTTTGTGTAAATGGTTCGCTATTGAAAAGCAGCCAAGGCAGTAAGAATAACTACTGGCAGTGTGGGTGAGATCGACAAAGCGATAAAAATGAAAACTAATAAAATTATTAACAAAGCGAAATATGTATTGGTGTATTGGCAAAAATATGGTATGTGTAATCAAATTTATATAAATGGATTGAGTTTTATTACGATGCAATCGGCCATATGAGTACAAAGCTAAGCTTCCGCAATTTCATGAATTCTAAAGTGTTGAGATGGCTTGGAGTTGAAATTGGTGTGAGACGGGCTATGGTGTTATCTAATAAAAAATGTAAAGCGCCTAAAAGAAAAGCCAATTTTTCTATAAAAAAACCCTAACATAAATTAAAAAAAGTTTTTGAATGTTAAATGAAAATGCTGTACGATACCCTAGTATTAGAACTTTATTTTCGTGGGAAAAAAAAAAATAGATAAAAAAGTAAAAAAAAAAATTTTTTTTTTTAAAAAGCTCAGTAATTAAATTATATAAAAGCTCCCTTAAATTCAAGAGTTAAGAGGGAAAATACCCAACAATAAGCTTAGCTTGACTCAAATAAATTTAAAAACTGAATGTTTTTTAGACCTACATGCGAGTATTTGTTTAGACTGAATTTTCGCATAAAAATTAAAAAAAAAAAATTTTGCTGGACAAAAAACGTCAAAAAAGAAATTTAAACCTTCCCATTTTCCAATAAATTTTTTTCTAATTAATTACTTAAGCTAGAAAGATTTCTGAGTTAGAATCAAAGATGCCTTACTGAAAAGCTTAACACTTTTTTTAACGAAAAAAGCTCCCTTAAAAATCAAAACAAGCACTTTTACTTAGATTTCCGCACCTATGAACTTAACGAAACACAAAAACTTTGGGTAAAATTGTTTTATGAATAACCTCTAATATGAGCTTTCGAGAAACTTCAATTTCAAAAGCTCAAAGCTGCTGCGTGTGAAAGCTTTCGGTAACTTTTGCGTGAATATTTTTGAAAACAGCACATCATCAATAATTACACAAGCACAAGCTGTTAGCAATAATTTTGCAATACTTTCAACAAACATTTCTGCTAAAAAATAAAATTAGAAATTCAAAAGACTTAAGCAACGAACTTGCCTACCTAACCAAGTGCATACTTAACATTTCAACAGCTGTCAACGGTGCACATTTTACACAATTCAAGCATTTTTATGCGCCATACTTGCCATTTACTGCATTTTCCTTCGTTTTCCTACCCTTTACCCCCACTCCTTAGCTCCCTGCTAGGTTTCAGTGCTAAAATACTGCTTTTCACCCAAACAATTTTACCTAGAAATGTTTAAAAAGCAATAAGAAATTGTCCATGCGCCACTCACTTTGCCACATTGCAAATAAAAGCTATACAAAGCGGTATAGCAACAGCAACAACAATTACAAAAGCAACAATATCCATTTATTTTGTACATTTTACATCCTCTTGACCTACTTTTATCGCTTAGTTGCTTTTTGATGGCCTGTCGCCAGTTGAATTGGTTGCAACCAGCTGTTGGTCATAGGCACATGTACATGGATATGCGTTTGTATGTGTGTATGAATTTGCATAAACGCACATTATTTAAGTGTATGGGCAACGCATGTGCCGGTTGGAGTGACGTGCGTCTGCTAATGGCATATGTGACACTTGCAAATGTTGCTGTGGTGCATCTATGGTGCATAGCAACAACTAAAATACAAATTGATTTCTAAGCTTACTAATACACAGTCACTCATAAACAAAATGGAACAACAAATAGAATGGAAGCTATTTAAATTTTATCAAAAAATTTTGTTAAACAAAAATGTTTAGAATTGTGGAAGTTTTTAAAATATTTAAAAAATTAATGTTGCCTGCAAATTGAAGAGTCAAAACAGAACGTTAAAATTTTTCAAAATGTAAATATCTCTGAAAATATTACTAAACATTTTAAAAAATAATTTTTTTTTCTAGCTAAAAATATTTTGACAAAATTTTATTTTTTTATTTATTATATTTTAATGTTATGAACATTGTGTTTTTCAATATCAGCTTAAAATTTTGAAAAAAAATTTTAACTTAAATGTTTCAGTCTCCCAAATTTTTTTTTCAAAATTTTTAATTGCATTTTTCAAACTCAAGATTTTTTTTTCTGAAATTTCCGTACAAGTGATTGGCATGGATTTAAAAAAATTTGAAAAAAAATAAAGTAATAAATTTTTTCTGAGAAAAAGTTGCTAGAAAAAGGTATTTTTGAAATCAAATTTGCTGATTTGAAATTTAGATTGTACATTTCAAAATTAAAAAAAACTCAGTAAATTTTTTTTTTAAATTTGATTAAATTTGTTTTTTTTTAATCCAAAAAATCTAAAAAAAAAAAAATGAAAAATATGTAATAATTTTTTAGGCAAAAAATCTAAAAATTTGTTTTCTTGAATTTTCTTTTATTTTGAATAAATTGAAAAATTTATTTTTAACTGGCTTTTAGTTCAAATATTTTTACTCCATACAATAGAACACAAATTATGTCCCATTCAGCTTGCGGCTGACTGTATTTGACAAACAAACTGGAAAACAGGAAAATTAATTATAAAACGAAATGAGCTTGGTCACCAAGTTTTTCCGCTAACCGACTATGTCGCATCGCCACATTTGCTGATTGCCACAATGGGCGCTCAAGAATGGAGCAAGCAAGCGCATAGCTCTACAAACATACGCAACACAAGCAACACTGCGCTTCTTTTTTACACTGTTGCCGATTGCTGTTGTTGTTGCTGTGCACCTGCCATTTTGCTTGCTTAAAGCTTATTGTGGTCTGTCACTCAATGCTCGTTGGTTTTCAGATAATGGTTGAAATGTTGGAAATATTTTGCGTAAAACAACAAAAACAAGTCACTTTATAACAACAACAAGCAAGCAACAAGTTGAATTAGATGAACAGGTGACCTAGTGCGCGTAATTTTGGTGCGTCGCTGTGAGATTTTCTTGGCTTACGTTTACTTGGATGTTGGTTTTCTAAAACAACTACAAATACAAGTATCTATATATATAAGCAACCACATTTTTTATTTAATTCTCTTCACCGCCTCGTTTGCTATGCATTTTAGTCACATTTGCCATGTCTTTTTAGTAGGTTTGGCTTCTGTAAATGTAATTCTAGCTGGTTTGACTTGGTGCCGTATTGCGGTCAGGTGTTTTGTTGCTTGGTCTCATTTGGGAGTTCTTTTGGGTTGGCGAGAAGGGAGCCGTTGAGTTGTGCGACTCTTTAAGTAAATGCTGTCACATATTCAAACTGATAAGGTGGCACACATCTTAACTCTTGACTAGGTGAATGGGTCTTCTAACGATTCGTTGCGTTTTCACAATTGCAAAGTTAGAACGCTGAGGTAATAAATTGAACAAAACTGGCTAACAATATTCTATACGAAGAATATAATCTTCATTTCAACATAAAGAATAATAAAATGTATGTTAAAAATTGTTAAATTCCTAGTTTTTGCAAACAAAATAAAAAAAAAAAAAACATTTTTGGGGAAACAATTTTTTGGAAAAATTAATACATGTATTTTATTTAACATGGTTTCTTGAGACTGGTTATTTGATATATTAGTGACAAAAATGTGTTCGGAAACAGAAACATTGCAAAAAGGTGCCAAACTTCTTCACAACATTACAAATTTAATAATTTTTAAAATCTTCAAAAAATTGAAAAAAACCTAAAATTTAAAAACGTTGCTTGTCATTTTTTTAACTGGAAATTATTTGAAAAAAAATTGCAACAGAAAAAATTGTATCACAATAAATTTTTACGAAAAAAGTATACAACGTAAATACTTTTTTTATTGACTGGATTTTTGCCAATATTTTAAGAAATTTGTAATAATTTTGTTTCGAAAAATTAAATTTTGTTAATATCTGTTTACTTTTAATAACATATTTAAAAAATTAGAAAAAAATTATAACATTTGGAAAATAATCAAAAAAAAATTATCTGTTGAAAGAATTCCAAAAATTGTTTACGGGGACATTTTGAAAATGTTTTTAAATCAACATGCATCAAGAAACAGATTTTGAAAGAAATTATGGAAAAAATGTTCTTTCCATTTTATTTTAAGTTTTCAATCTTTTCAAGAATGCTTGGAAAACGCGCTATCCAAGAAAGGAAGCTAAAAATTTTGAAAATATAAAACTATCGGGAAAAATGGTAAACAAAATTTTTGATTTTTTGTAAAAAAAGTTTTGAAAAGTATTTTGTTGTAAAAATAACAAATAAAAATAATAAAAAATCTTGTATAAAGTAGTCCGTTGAACTTGCATTTGTTTTACTTCAATTAAAAATTAAAAAAAAAATTATTATCTACAATAAAATTTGAGAAAAAAAACCGATTTTTGGAGAAAAGAAATTTTTTTAACTTTTTTGTAGCACTTAACCAGTTTTGTAAGCGTGTAAACTGCCAAAAATCTACATTTTGCTGTTTTACTAAACGTTAGAAAAATTTTAGCTGTTATTATCAACTCATTAATACGAAAGACTTAAGCAACGAACCTGCTAATATATTTCAATAATGTATAACGTCTATCATAAACATTATAAACACATTAATATTAATGACTAATGGCATACCGTTTTGCTATTTACAAACTTTCCACTTTTACTATTCTCTCTCTCAACATTTTTGTGCTATTTCTTTTTTATCACTAATCATAAATTAGTTATTCTTTCCGTTGAGGTAAAATAATCAAATTTCATTTCATGCTCCAATTTACTGCAAATGCCTGAAATTTTGTTTCTATTTTTAATGCATTTCATGTCATGCATGATGGCGCAATTTAGATGGGGCAAATGGGTAAGAAGTAAATGCTTTCTCTCTCAACTAAGCCATCCATACATACGATTTTAGAGGTGAGATATGAAGGAAAGCAAACAAGAAAATATTTTTTTGGTATTTTGTTTGAAAAACTATAAATCTAATTTATTTTAATTTATAATAGAATTGGAGCAGAAAATATTTATGGCATTAACGCGACACTAAATTGAATATTATAACTCACCTTTGTGTTGACTTTTTTTTCGTTGTGTAGAAGCTGTCACAATGCGACCGTGACTGTGATAGGTGAACTGAAAAGAAATAAGGTAATACAGAATTATTGGCAATATGTTGATTGAGTTTATTATTTCATAAGAAAACAAGATAAAATTTATTAAAATAAAAAAATTGGGTTTTCTGATGCAAGCTTACAACCCAGAAGTCGGGTTGTAACTACACTTCCAGGGACTTAGACTAGCTTAAGAAGTCGATGTCACTACAAGATGAAGGAAAAATCGGTAGGTGGCGCATAGACCGATATACATAGTAAGCGAATTCAAAAAAAATGTTGGGTTGCTGTGATCAATTTTGAAGTATATTCTTGGGCTATCCGAGCAATTTAAAGGAAAAGCAGTATTGGGTGGTGGTGGTACATGCGGCGCAGATTTTCAAGTAGCTACGCTTTAAGCTAAGCATGAGTTTTCTTTATATATTTTTGCTATTATCTTACCACTGGGTTAGCACCAAGTTAGAGCCGAAAAACAGAGAAAATCCAACAACTCACATTTTCATTACCTATCGCATTTACTTGCTATCCAAGATCAGCTAACTCATTGTTTACGAAAATGATCACATCCCGCATGCGGCAAGTCAAAATATTGGCAAAAAAAAAAATAAATAACAAAAGACTTAAGCAACGAACTTGCCAAACTCACCTGTTCTAAATCACACTCCTTAACATGTTTGTTGTCAAGTTACTGCTAGCACATATTTCTGCACAAACATATCAAGATAGAGTCAGCTACACGGATAGATATATATTTTCCACGGAAAATTTTCAGCTTAAAAATGGCTCATTGCAGCAACGAGCACGCCCAAATCTAATCTGCTAAAGGCTGCCACCACCAACATCAACAAGTACAACAATAACGACAACGTCAATGCCACCAACACCACCACCACCACCTTCGCCACCACCACCATTAACATTAGCTTAACAATTTAAGCATAAACACATTTTCTAACTATCACCCTCACAGCGTCCCTCCTCCGCAGACGTTGCACTTGCTTACGCCCTGCAAAGCGCCTTGAGAGTGTGCTGGTTTGTTGTTGCTATTTTCTTCAAGTTTTCTGCTGTAAGTTATGTGCACAATAAAAGAGATTTTCATCTAATGCCTTTGCCAAATGGCCCAACGAATGGTTGTGCGGAGTGTTGCCCATCTTTGTGGCCGTCAATTCAAAGGCCCTCACAACACCAAATGCTGGGTAGCTGGGTGAGGCTAAGTTTATTGTCACCTACAATACAGTGATTCGCACGGTAAATGGTACATTTTCATGTTATAAATTTATTAAGGGTTTTTTCCTGAGCAAAACATTTAAAACTGCAAAAAAAATTATATCAAGAAATTTACAATATTTTAAAAAAAAATTGTATTTGGTTTGGGAAGGCAACTGTGTAAATATTGAATATTTTTTTAAATTAATCATAATATCATTCAGTATTATATGAGAAAAAAAAATTAGAAAGCCTTCTGTTTGAAATTTATCAAAATGTCAAGTATTTTGCAATTTGTTTCGTTTTTTACAATTTTTTTCCATGTACAATTTTAGAAGTTTGCAAAAAATGGTGTTTTAAGAAAATGTGATAAAAATTAAATTTTTTGTTTTAATTTATTTAAATTTTAATAGAAAACTTACGCATTAAGTACTTAAATTCATCATAAAAATTTTTGTAAATATAAAATTTCAGCAGTAAATTTCAAATACAATTTAATTTAAGAATTCTAAAATTTTTTAAAGCGTCAAAAATATTTAATTTAAAAAAAATTTTGTGAAAATTTTAATTTTGCTATATAATTTTAATTTTGTTAGAAAATAATTTTCTAATTTTTTAAGCTGCAGAAAAAAATTTGTTTTTAAAAGATTTTTCGAACAAATTTCTATGTAAAGCAAATTTCTTTTTAGCATACAGAGAATTTGAAAATTATGTAAATTTTGAATATAAAAATATTTACTTATGAATTAAAATATTTTTTTTTTCGAAAATTTATGATTCAAATTTTGAAAATGGTATAAAAATACTAAAGTCTCTAAAAATTGTAATTAAATTTTTAAAGATTTATTTTTCGTAAATTTTTGCAAATTTAGAAGTCTAAATTTTTGTTTTAATCACCCCCTTCCGTTGAAAAATGAGATGAAATTCATGACATTTAGTTTCGCAGGCACTGTATATTTTTTTGTATATACATATTTATATATGCTGCTAATGTTTTAAAAGTGCACGAAATTCCTTGGAAAATAGCTAAAGCAGTACAAACAAGTAAAAGTGCAAGGTGAAGAGTGGGAACTTGTAGAAGTAGGAGAGCTAGTTAGAAGCAACAGAAGTGGAAAATAGTTGTAGAAAATACGAAGCTGTTGTTTGTATAGCTGGCAGTTGTTGTTGTTGTTGTTGTTCTACGCTTAACATTTGGACTCATGTAACACAGTAAGTTAGGAAGTAAGTAAGTAACTACAAGCCTGACAACAACAACAGCCGTGTTAACTACAACATTTAGTGCCTTTTAGTAGCGGTTCAATGAACTACACGAAAACTGCAGCAAACACATACATACTTACATACACAGACACAAACACGCACGCAACTAAAACAGTAGAAATCTTTGCTGGCTTCCTTTGGCAAAAAACAAAAAATCGCACAAATCAACGCCGAGGAGTAGCTAAAACCAACAAACAGACACAAACATAGACGCACATACACACTCACACATTTATATTGCAACTCAGCACCAAGTTAGTTGGATTGGACTCCATTAGTTGTTAAGAAAGAGATCAACCCTGAGGTCAGTGCCAATATTGCAGCGCATTTCAGTTTCTTGGAATAAGTCGGCTGAGGCAGTAAGCTTGCTACCTTAAAGCTTCCATAATATTACAAACGAGGGGTGCATTTAGATGACTTTGAAAACCTAAAGTTTCAAAAAATTTCTATGGTTTTCAAGTTTCATGGAAGTCCTTCTGGCCGTTGGTTGACTCCAGGCGATCAGCGGAATTACTAGGGTTCTCCAAGGCACATCTTTCCTGGATAATTGGGGTATTGACGGGGCATTGTCCAATAGGGATACATGCGGTGCGGTTAAATATTCTTGAAACCCCTAGCTGTGTGAGCTGCATGGAGGACGACGAGGTGGAATCATCAAGTCACTTCATGCTTAGTTGTCCAGCGTTTGCTAGGACCAGGCTCAGGTATCTAGGGTCGGATGTTCTTAGGTCTCCGGAGGACGTGTCGAGGATCGATGTGCGTCAAATCCGGAGCTTTACTGTCGCTACACAGCGATTCTCCAAACGAACTTAGTTTAATGTCACCGTGAAGTTAGTGGCATCACAACGGACCATTAAGTGTCTAAGTGAGCTGTTCCCACAGTGGAATAGCGGCCACCTTACCTAACCTAACCTAACCTAAGTTTTATGGAATTTTAATATTCATAACTTTATTTTATGCAAAAATTGGATAAGGTTTGCACAGTATTTCGTTTTCTTTGGCTCCCGCGCAAAACTAAAAAAATGAAGTTTTCCAAAAAGTGTGAAGAGCTTTAAGATGCATTTTAGTTCATGGAGCAAAAGTTCTTCTAGCTTCAAAATAATTTCCCGATTTGGCGAAATAAAAATTGGAAGCAAACAAAGCTGAAGAATGAAGCAGAAGGAATTGAAGTAAAGAACGATATGAGATGCTTCTATATATACCTGCAATATACCTTGGGAAAATATTAAAGGACCAGAAAATATTAGGACCACTAAAGCTCATGAAAGTAGAACAGACCAAACTACCCCATTAGCAGGGATTGAGGGGCAAAAGGGGCAACATTCTTGAAGTTTACTGAGTTATGACAAGGACCACCGGTTAGTGTATATTTCTAGGTTCATAGATTCACTTTAGGTTTGGGAAGTTTAAGTTTTGCTATATCTATGTAATCAAATGAAATTCTGTGACTAAAACCACTACTTTTGCCGTTGATATTTGAACGTCTAGCCGCGTGAATTAATTGGAAGACCTGCTGAAGAACCAAGCATCTCAACAGTCGATGATATATGGAGCTCTGATAAAGTGAAGAAGGCGATGGTATTCTTGTTCTAGTATGCTTAAGTAGGACTGAAGCAAGCAAAAATCTATAAAAATACAAAAATTCTAAAAAAAATTGAAAAAAATGAAAAAAAAAATACAAAAACTTGTGAAAGGAAATAATTTATTTTTGTTGTTGCTCTTTTCTGCTAAAAATGTCGCCAAATCGAGCAAATGAAAAATATGTAAATTTCTAATAAACAATATTTTCGCGCCTTCATTTTTGCCACACTTCGCTGCAAGCCAAAAAAGAAACTATGCGAAATTCCGAAGCTTACAAGTCTAAGCACACGGCACGAGCGTCGCTTATCCATTTATTTTTTTATGTTTTTATTTTTTTTTTTTTATTTTTGATTACTTGCAACAACCATGTTCGACAGCACCAGCACGCATTCAACCGTACATTGAGGAAATAAAAAAATAAAAATTTTAAAAATGCATAACGCTATCACACAAATATTTGGCTCGACACAAACATAAAAAAAAAAATATATGAACCAAAAAAAAAAAAATGCACTGAAAATGCTAAAATAAGAAGAAGAAGAAAAATAGAAAAAATGCTAGGCATTAGAGACAATGAACAATGGTCAACAAAAGTGCGATCGTTGTTGGTGTTGTTGCTGTTGGCCAACAATAAACTAACAACAGAATACCATCACCGATAACTTGCAGTGTTGTAAAGCGTTAAATGAAGCAAACAAACAAATGAAATGTGTAGCAAACTATGCATAACTAGCTTAAGATGCTTATGTGTATGTGTGGCTGTGTGTGTATGTGTGTCTGCCTTTAAAAATGATGACTTTGGCTTGCTGCGCACAGTGTTGTTGTAACATTGCATTGCAGGCGTATTGTTGTATTGCTTTCTTTATTCTTTTTTGTTATTTTTGTTGTTGCTCTGCTTGTTTTGCTATGATGCAGCTATTGTTGTTGCTGTTATTATTTCTTTGTTTGTTGTTAGAAATATTTTAACAAGCCAGAGCGTTGTTTATGACACCAATGATGCATAAAGTAGTCAGCTCGACGAGCGCATAAATAAAAGTTATGGTCAAATGCATTTCGGGCTGACAATTGTAGCAGAAGGCGTAGAATTGATGGAAGGTGGGCAAAGGTATTTTTTTTATAAGCAATAGACTAAGCAAAAAATATATTGTAAAACCTCAGGAAAGCGCTATCGATCGGACTTACAATTTTTTAGGACTGAGCTAAGTGAGCCGGGTCCTCGTATTTCATGTACGACCACCAGTTTTGGTGCAAGAAAAACTCTTTTGACATAAAGCTGGGATAAGAGGGACCAATAAGCTCCATTGTTGATATATGTAGCTATAAGTTTGCTTAAAACATTGTTGTCGTTGTTTTTTTTATATTTCTTCTATTTTACAAGCGCTCTTTATCTTGCTCTGCAGCTCCATTACTCACGCAACTTCCATCTTTCACTACCTACGACTAATATTTCAGCTTAATTTGCTTAACTCATATCAGCCCACAAATGCTTGCTTCTCACCTCTATGAGTGCTAATTTTTTTCCTTCTTATCGCTTGAGTTTTTTACCTGCTTGTTTTTACTTGATATTTTAGTTTTTTTTTTTAGTTTTACTTGTACTGCTGTTTCACTTGCTATTTGCCACCAAGTCACATCGTGCACTACAAACACTCTTACTCGCTTGTTTGCTGGTTTGCTACCTTTGTGCGCTGTGCTACAATGATGACATTGCTTACATGCGGCATTACAACTACATACACTCTAACAAGCTTGTCGCTTAAGTCTTTCGTCTCGCTGGTGCGCCATGTAAATGACATGCCAAGCAGTGGATAGCAAGCTGTTTGTGTTGCATTTAGTGGTAAATGAAGGGGGGCGGGGGAGCAACGAAAGCATAAATGCGATAAAACAAGCATTGCACGAGTAAAGGGCAAATGAAAACAATAACAATAACAAAATGAATAAGCAAAACTACAACCAACGCTTGACTGGGTTTCGAATTTTTTGTCTATGTTCATTTTTGGAAAATTTCTGTTTGACAGCAATTGTGGCAGGTAGATAACAGCAACATAACTTGGCGCTGTTGTTGTGTTGTTTTTTTTTTTGTAATTGTAGTATAGTGTTTGCTGCTAACATGCGCGGGCGTGAAATGTAAATTTGGCGCACACGAAAATCCTTCATACTTCGACGCTTTGTGTTTTGAGCTTCTTTTTTTGTTTTTTCGTTGCATTTTGGTTTAGAAATGGAAACATGGGTGCAGTTTGGGAAGTTTTTCTGCTGCGCTTTTGTTAAACATTTTGGTCATGTTGTTTAATTTTTTATTTTTATTTTCTAGTGATAAATTGAACAAAAGACATGAGAAAGTGAAATCTGGTATTTTACTTTTTCTTACTGAAAGGAAGAACGTGCTTCATATAAATTTATTTTTGGTAGCCGATAAAATAAACTGAAATAAAAAAAAGAAAAAAAAAAAAATAATAAAATAAACTGAAATCAAAAAAAATAAAACAAAATAATATAAAATAAAATAAAATAAAATAAAATAAGAAAAAAAGATAGAGTAAAGTCGGATAATATAGAATACCTATTCCTTTTTTCATTATAACTCTCAAAACAATCACCGGAATTTCTCAAAATTTTTCACACATTATCTTTGAAACATTAGCTATAATAATGGCTGACAAAAATTGCACTGCAACATATGGTTAAGAAAGTATTAAGAAAAATCTGAAGAAAGTTAAAAAGTTGGACTTGAGAAAATGTGCGGGCAATTTGGTATACTTGTTCGTGTAAAATGGTATACCATACCAAATCCTCATTTCCTCAGTTTTCACAGATGCAAATGCCTTGATCATATTCTCCATACTCCACTGAATTCGCCCACCTGTTTTTTGGCATGTTTCCTATGAAATTGACCACTAAATTAAAATACTAACTCTTGGAAATACGGTAGGCAAATATGGTACACCATGACATATTGAGCAATCACAAGTGTACCATATTAGCCGCTTTCTACCTTCTCAGTGTTTTTAATTTTTTTTTGTGATTAAACACTTATATAGTTTAAAACTTACAATTTGAAATAAAAGCATGGGGTATATATTATCTTTTACAATTACAATCGAATTTTTAGGAATCTTAATGCAGCGTAAAAAAACAGTTTCTTCTACTCCGTTTAAACAAGTCAAAAGGGTATAACCACATGTTTTAAGGAATATAAAGAGAAATTAATAGCTAGCATAGCTGTAATTTTTTTTCGTTTTCTCTTTTTTTATTTAACATCTGTTTGTGTGCTCGGAGAAGCTGAAGTCCTAATAGTTTATGAGAAACGCGTGTGTACCATATTAGCCGCCTATACCATAATACCCGAAGTTACTCTAATATAAAATAAAATAAAATAAAAAATAAAATAAAATAAACCAAAATAAAATAAAATAAAATAAAATAAAATAAAATAAAATAAAATAAAATAAAACAAAATAAAATAAAATAAAATAAGATATAATAAAATAAAATAAGATAAAATAAAAAAAAATAAATAAAAAAAAGAAAATAAAATAAAATAAAATAAAATAAAATAAAATAAAATAAAATGAAATAAAATAAAATGAAATAAAAGAAATAAAATAAAAAAAAAAATAAAAAAAAATAAAATAAAAAATAAAAAAAAAAAAAATAAATATAAATTATTATTATTGGTAACAAGTATCCAATTTTATTGCCACAAATTAAGAAATCAAGTTTGAAATATTAAATCTCAGCATCGTCTTAATTTAGCTGATGCCAAAAGAGATCGTAAATAATTTAAGTTAAAATATTTTTATGTTCTTCAATTCTTTTCCTCTTTTTACTCATTATAATACTTTCGCATACACCCAAGCACCATAAAAATCGTTTTACAAGCCAAGCTTGTTCAGCCTGCAGCTTTAAGATACTAAATTTCTTAATATTCTGGTACGTCTGTGGCTACTCTAATGGCATACATAAAACGTATACTTTCATAACACCTAAATATGTGCAGAACTTTATTATTTTGCAAAGGTCTAATAGTTAGTTACTAGCCAAGACAACATGGCAAAACTCAGCGCGCATGAATTTTATGGCAAATTCGTGACTTTTATATGGCAAACTTTTATCAAATAAGCGCACAGCATTTAATTATATACATACTTTCGTGGGATATTAACTATTTGAAGACAACAAAACAGAGGAATAGAGAACTCCAGCAGCAATAGGAAATACTAAAAGTCAAAGCTTTTGTTGTATTTAACTGCTGGATGCTGTGTTTTGAAATGGATGCATTTTTAGAAGAAATATGGTGTTAGTTGCCTGCTGTGCTTGTTGTCATTGTTGTTGTTGTTGAAAGCGACCAGTAACGCACACACACACATATGTATATATATTTTTATTGCTCATAAGCATCTTGTGGTCCACGGCTGCTTATTTGTGCTAGGAGGCAATAAAAAAAGGGCTTCCTAACGAGCGCGCGCTCGTTGAACGCATAAATTTTGAGCAAACTTGTTGCCGGATAAATGGCACGCATTTATTTAAATACACATGAAACTACAGTAACATGCACAAAAAGGGCAGCAACACATATAAAGCAGTTTAGTTAGATACAAATGTGAAAAAATAAAAGAGTTAGGTATATTGAAGTTGTTTGGGCTATAAGTTAGATATTATGAAAATAATTTTTATTTTTGTAAAATAGTTATTTTTGAAATTTAATTTTATTATTTTTTATAAATAGAAATATGCAAAAAATTAGAAAAAATACCATTCGTACAGATTAATTTCAGAAGCTGCCAAACTTGACCGCTCAACGAACTTTCGGCGCCTCTCTGCTGCCACTATCGCTGCAATTTTTTTGCTCGCAACTGTACATAGTTGCAGGAAAAACGAGCGGTAGGTGTGTGAAAAGTAAACAACCAAAGTAGCAAAGAAAGCTGCACGTGTATTTCGAACTCGTAAGGAGCGCATGTCAGCTAATCGTGCAGTGGCGCCTTTTTATTATAGCACCAAGTAGCATACAGGGCGTGCTTAGATGTGTACACTTGTGTGTGTGTGTGCGAATTTTTATGTGAGCCAAAGTCGTATTCCTGTATTCAACTAACATTTATTTGTTGCTTTTGCATAACTTCAAGGGCATTAGAGGCTGTTTTAAGTGCTGACATGGACGCATGGGCGCCTAAGTCGACGTATTTGTGCTATTAATGACGTACAAAGGTAGTAAATATATATGCATCTTTATGCGGCATGTATGTAAGTACTTGCACATTTATGACAACAAACGTTTTGCTGAATGTGTCATAAATAATAGCAAATGCATCATTAAGAAAAATGCTTGTGGCAGGCTATTGTGGCATGCAGTAAAGGTGCAAGCTAGTAATTAGTGCGCTGAATGGTATGTTGTATGTATGTCTGCTAATATGTTTGTGTGTGTATGTATATTTAGGTATTTGTGTATAAGTATATATACATTTTTAAAATATTTTCTATAAATTTTGTTGTTTTCTTTGCTTCTTTAGTGTTTTAAATATTTGTTATGCAGCGCCACTAATGTGATTTATAACGCTGGTCGGCTTTGCAAGGAATTCTTTGTGACTTTTTTACTGCATTAATATATATTTTTGTTGTTATGCTAGCAGAGCTACAGAAACACTAAAGAAGTTTCAACGTGAAAATATAAAATTATTATCATATGATGTGCATGCGATGTGATATACATATTTTGCATGATGTGATGTGACTATTTTTTTCAAATATGTGAATATGTCATAAAATATTTTAGAATACATTACTTCACAGAACAAAATTATCACCAAATCACAAAAAATGTCCATGTAATGTGGTCTTAGAAATATGACATGATGTGATATGGAAGTCATGTGATATGTGACTTATGATATGATGTGAATATTTCCAGAATACATGACTTGACAAAACAAAATTTTGACCAGATCACAAGATTAGAAATTTTCATGCAATATTATCTAGCAATGAGACATGAGGTGATATATGGAATCATGTGGCATATTCTTTTATAGTGGCTCTCAAACTTTAATTTTAAATCTCTCTTTTTCTATCAAAAAATACTACTCTCGGCGTATCATTGACGCTATTTATTTGTATACTTTGAAAACTAGTTGTATATTACTTCATCTTTTATCAGTGGCTCTCAAACTGCTGTGTTCGGTTTGAATATTTTTTCTACGAAGCACAGGGCCGTCACATTTGCTTTAAAATATCAGCTATATAAGTTCTGTGAGCAGTTCTGAGTTGCATAAAACTTATCTTGTTAAAATATTGCTTTAAGGGCTACCTGTGGTTGTCAAACAGTTTTGATTTATTCAAATTTTATAGCTTGCAGCTAACTACTGTTGATTTACATTTACGCATTCATCTTGGTTTTAAGCTTTCGAATTTACAAGATCAAAAAGCTACTTCTAATTAAGCATATTCACTTCAGTGACTCCCAAACTGTTAGCTAATTTGGTTGTTTTTTTGTGCTTGGGAAATTGTAATTTTTTTCGCTAAGTAAGGTCAGTTGCTTTGATCCTAATGGCTTAAATGACTTCAGTGCAAACGAAATAGCTGCCGCAAAAAGATATGCATATTTTAGTCTACAGAAATCACAGCAACAAGTCAACAACAAAAGAACAACAAACAACCAACAGTCAACTAAACAAACAGCGCGAAATTCCAATGACTTAAGCAACACAAAATATTTGCTTAGTTAAATTTGCATTTGCATTTGCATTTACATTTAACGTTTTGCTGGTGATGTTGTTCATGTTTGTTGTTGTTTGTTGCTGAGATATTATGCATTGTTGCTTGCCGGTTGCTTGTCACAGCTTCACAGATAAGCGATGAGACTGAGTTTGTTGAATTTTAAATAGTTGTTGGCATGATTCATTGCTGCTGCTACTATTGTTGTTGTTGTGGCAGCTGCTGTTACTACATTGCCGACATGCCTACACATGTCAGCTGCCACACACACATTTGTATGTAAGTGCGTGTGTACTCTTTAGTATTGTTACCGCACAGATGATGATGCATTACGTTGCTCGATGTGATGCTTATTTAAATATTTGCTACCTGCCACAAAGCATGCGTGCAACAAATGCCATAGCAACAGTGCATGCTAAGAGATTCATACAGTGCTGTGTTGCAGGCGCACATACATACTTGTGTGTAGTTAAAAAGGCGTTGTTTATGCAGCTGCCTTCTGCTGACTCTGATTCTTTCCTACTCCATGAATGCATTGCCAACTTTTGTTTCCTTGCTCTAAACTTCACTCTTTCAGTTGGCATTTTATTTTGATTTTTCAATTCCTTTTTTTGTTTATTTAATTTTTGTTGCTGCCGCATTGTCATTATTAGCAAATTGAGGTGTTAAAGCAGCAATTGTGCGTGTTGGAGGCACGCATATGCGTACAAACCTAAGAGCACAAAAGCAAAAAGAAATATCGAACGAGTATGCCTGCAAATAACACAACAACAAAACGAAAGAACAAAAAAAGTGCTTAGAAAATTAACAAGCAGTCTGAGCACTGAGACAGATAATATACCGACAACAAAAGGCACATTGTAGCAATAACTTGACAGCGAAAAAATTACATCGCACTACAATGCCATACTGAAGCATATAACGATGCCAGTTTGCCGTGTAGTCAGCAATTTGTTTTCAACGCGCAGCATCTTAAATTTTACACACACATGTGCTTGCGATACAGTGTGATAGGGCGCATACATTTGCATTTCAAAAAATTCAAAAAAATGTAAGCCTATTTGAGTTAAAAATAAAATTGAAAAATTATCACATGATAATCATATGATGTTTTATAGGCAAATGTGATGTTTATTTAAAAAGTTTATTGTTTTTATTTTTCAGCAGCATAACAGACTAGAGAGCTTAAACATGCAGTTTTTAATAGTCAAATTTATCGCATGATCAAAATTATCACATGCCTGGCAAACTGCATATCACATGATGAATGTGTACATGATGTGAGTATTTTTAGTGAATTTTAAACCCTTTATACAGTATTTCTGTATAAAATTCAATTTTTTAAAACACTACAATTGAACTTATGTGGCACTTGCTAGTGATGTGATGTGATTATTTAACTCGCATCACTTCAGCTCAAAAACTCTTTTTATGGTATGAAACTGCAAAAACTATATAGAATTTATGATTTTAGCATAAAAACTGTGCTAAAATCGAGATATTGCCTAAGATGTGACTCAAACATGTGAGGTGATGAGTAGATATGATGTAATAGAAACAAGTGATTTTTTTATTAAATTATCACACGTTGACAACTATGAAAATGTGCATACAACTTCATACGCGCAAACGTGTACGATATATTTATAGGCGCAGGAGTTTAAGCACTTTAAAAGTACTTGTGTGCTGGTTATAAAAGATTGTCATATGAGTATAGAGATCACGTGATGACTACGATCGAATTACCTCTTTGATGGAAAATAAGCAAAGCCCATATGAAGTGATAATTGATATAGTTTCTTTACGATTTTCAAGACTGCTAATTATATACACACACTTCAGTGTCTCATAAAAATCATATATAAATATCATGTGATGAAATATCATATGATTCAGTATCATGTGATGCAACGCAATATCATGTGGTCCAATTTTCATTTTATTTTTATTTTTTTAATTGAATTTCAACAAATTTATGCTCTCAACTTTTCTGGGCAACAAGTTTTTTACACACTTTCATCACGCAAATTGCGCACTGTGCCCACACACTCAAGTTCGTCGCTTAAGTCTTTCCTTACGATATACAGTCTATTTGCTTAAAGATTTAATGGAACTGAGTAGATTATTGCTGCCGTTTGCTATGATTGTTGTTGTTGTTTTTGTTGGCAAATTTAACATGCAACGTTGAGTGCGTCTATTTATTGTACATACACACATTACTTTTATTGTATGCTGATGTTTTTGTCATTTGCAGAGCCATTAACTTTGCTACCGTTTTTGCTATGCCACTTAAATGTGCATTTCGCTTGGCAGGCGAATCAATCTGTGCTTTTATTGACAAGAGAGAAAATTCAAATTTATGTGCAGTTAGTATGGATGAGGAAAAATATATGTATAAAGAGAAGAATGCCATGAAGCGGAGATTACAGTGGAGAGGAGAATGCGCTGCTGGAGTTTTAGTTGGCGGCAAAGAAAAATATGGAAATTGGAAAAGTATAAAAAAAAGCGCATAAATTTGTAGGAATATAAATTTAAGATTTTTAGCTGACAGCTTATGAAGTAAAATATTTGAAAATTTTCTAATAAAAATTGGTAATAAATGGCTTCTAAAGAAATGTGCTGAAGGCAAAAAGGTTTAAAAGGGTGAAAAAAGGGCTGTAAAAACTAATCTTTATATGTATACCTCTTCGACGAAGCTACTGCACATCCGCTAGCAATATTCATAGCGTCAATATAATCCCAGTCGAGCTGTGGCAGTGAGTGAACTGCAAGCAGCATCGTGAGTTACCGTAGGCTTTGAGATAGCCCACGAACAGTCCAAGTGACATCAACATGCCAGCTTTGTAGTGAAAAACGTGCAGCAAGTCCATCATCAATTGTTATTTGCTGGCCTGACGCGTTCACCATGTTTCTTGCCAAACTGATTGTCAATCAGTCAATGCAAAGCGCATAGTGAAGCTGAGGGTCGAGAAATCAATGAAGCGCGTTCGAAGTGATGTGGCACATACAAACGCGCAGCACTCAAGTTCATGGCACATCAACTAGCTGTGGGCTGGTGGCTGACAGTAGTTGCAGTAGACATACAACAGTAGCTCAATGCAATTACAACAACAAAAAGCCCTGTTTGTGGTTGTTGCTGCGAGCCCATTGATGGTTCTGCAGATTAATGTATGACCGCGGAAGCTATATTCAATCACATAGAAGCAAGAAGCTAGCAAGCGTGGTAGGCAGGCATGTAAGAATAAATTACAACAACAACTAATACCTTTGTACACATTTACAAATATATCTACATATATATTTCCTTTTACTACCTTCGTGATATTCATTGTCAAGCGTTTAGAATTTTTTTTCTGTGACAATTGATTGTTGGTCAAGCAGGGAGGAAGAGACAGCAGCAATAACTAGTGGCAGTAGCAGCAATAGATCAGCATGTCAGCATTCAATTTCTTTGCAGTAGCTTGTAAATTAGTCACGAACATGTGAGCAAGCTGCGGAAGTGACTTGCTGTTTGTTAGGTTGGAAGAGTTAGGTTAGACGCCTGGTAGTTTGGTGGGAAAGCAAAAAAATCAAATTTGTTGTTAGCTTTATTTTTGATTTTTGCTGAAGAAACTTTTATGTTTAGAGAAATATTTAAATATTAAATTTTATCGATATTTTTCTAAGACTCTCAAAGTTTATCGGTTTGAATTAAAATTTACATTTTAATAAATTTTACTCGATACAACTTGACCGTCGATAACTTCAAGTTAGACGTTATATGGCCGCACTGAATAAGTTTCTCTGTTATCAGATTCAAAGCACATTTACTGTAACTGTGACTAGATATGACTAGGTATGTATATACATTACTATAGTTATAATAAACAATGAAAAGCACAGATGATTCTCAACAAAGCCTGCATTTATGCAGCTAAATGACACCTCTGATTATCACAGTTAATTTCGCCCACTAATTTTCACAAGTTATGAGGAAGTAAATAAAACAATATTAAACAAAAAATCAAGTTATTTTTTCTAGCTTTTGTTTACTTTTTCGAAATTTAGTTTAAACTTAGGAATTGGCAATTAATTAAAAAAAAAAACTAAAAATTTAAATACTAAAATTTCAAAATATTTTGGAGTTCTAAAAAAATACATTTGTATCTTAAATTTTAGGCTTTGTAATTAAAATGAAATAAAAAAAAAAAATTTTGAAATTAATTTTTTAAAATTTTGTAATTTTTGATTGAATTTTGTAAATTTTAAAACTCTTATATATTGTTTGTATTAAAATTTTAAACACTTACTCAGATATTTTAAAAATTTAAATTAAGTGATTCTTAAAATTGCTTCTTTTTTAGATTTTTATGACTTGGACTCACACGGTTCAAGTTTTAAAAATACTGCTAAAAATTTCAAGGTTTTTTTAAACTGAAATATTAAATTTTTAGGTATTTTTAAACTTAAAGTTTTCAGATTCCAAATTTTTGCAGACAAAAATATTTTTCTTTTTTCAATATTATTTTTTTTAAGTTTTCGAAAAATTTACAGTTTTTAAAAGTCATGTTTCAAGGTTCGAGTTTTAAAACTATTGTAAAAAATTTGTTGAGATATTGTTAAACTTAAAGTTTAGAAATTCAAAATTTTTGCAAAGGCGAATATATTTTTTTCAAATACAATTTTTTTTAAATTTTCCAAAAGTTTTCAGATATTTCAAAGTAAAGTTTTAAATTTTTAGATGTTTTAAAACTTGAAATTGAAACATTTAAAATTTTATAGAAATAAATATTATTTTTTCAAACTCAAATTTTTTCAAAATTTTGAAATTTAAAGTTAGAATAACTGCATAAGTTTTTCAATAGTTTTTTTGAACAAAAAAATTTAAAATTTTATGTTGTTCTTAAGTTTCTAAAAAATTCAGAATTTTGTTGTAGAGTTATCATAGCTGTATAAATTTTTTTTAAATGTTTTCAAAAAGTTTCGAGATTTTTTAAAGTCAAGTTTGAAGTTTTTAGATATTTTAAAATTGAAGTTTAAAAAACCAAAATTATTGCAAAGGCAAATAATTTTTTTTTACGTTTTCCTAAAGTTTTCAGATATTTGCAAGTTAAGTTTCAACATTTTTAGATATTTTAAAACTTAAAATTTACAAATTTACTTTTTATCTATTTCAAATACAAATTTTTCAAGATTTTAAAATTTCAAGTTAAAAGAACTGCATATTTTTTTTTAATAATAACTTTAAATTATAAAAACTAAATATAAAAATTATTAAGAAACCCAAAAACAACAATAATTTTTCGCTGCAGAAAAAATTATTAATAGGTCTATAGCTCGTACCGAACCAGGATACTTTAAAGTTTTTCAATTTTTTTTTAATAATAACTTTAAATTATAAAAACTAAATATAAAAATTATTAAGAAACCCAAAAACAACAATAATTTTTCGCTGCAGAAAAAATTATTAATAGGTCTATAGCTCGTACCGAACCAGGATACTTTAAAGTTTTTAGTTTTTTTAAGTTTTCCAAAAATTTCACAATTTTTTAATTTTTGCAATAATTTTAAGACTTAAAAAAATTCTGTAAAAACTATTCAAATAAATGTGGAGTAAAAATTACATTTAAAATTTGTTTTTAAATTCGTATTATTAACATCATTATTGAGCCAAATCTATTACCGTCCCAGCAACATGATAGGCCAGCTGATGGCTGGTTGAGCATACAAATGGCTCTGGCGCTATTGATAACTCAATTCACGACGTTGCTCGCACCTTATAATTCTCTATAAGGCATCTCTATAAGGCATACAGACAACCCCCCCATAACTTTATCTGACTTTCATCTTCAACCATACCAAATTGGCAACAAAAGGCCAATCCCTCCCTACAAACAAACTGTCTCATGGCATATTTGCTCCATTATGAGGCAGTCAAAATCACCTAGCAATGTCAAGTTGAAATAGCAACAAAGCGCACTAAGTCCACTGTCAAACATAATTCTGCTGTCACTTTAATTATGCTGGAAAAGCAACACAGCGCTGTTCGTGTTATAGACGCAGTCCAGCAGAGCCATTGACGCCATGAATCGCCCATTGGCAGCTTCTTGTGACGCGCTTAGAGGACGTTGCAAGTGACTTTTACTTATTGTAAATCAAATTGACTTTGATGATAGCGACAGTTGAGTTAAGAGTTATGCTGCCACCAAAAGCGGCCCTTCAAGGGCTCCTCTCATAGGGACGAGAAAAGGCAGGAAATATGATTTAAAGCAAAAAGGGTTTTGCAGCATGCAACACGACGCTGCTGAAGGTTGAATAGCTACCCGCTGTGGTGTTGCTTTGTGGGCATTTCTAAATAGTGAACAGCATATTTTATAAATATGTGTATATGTGTATGTGTGTGTGTGCGCTTTAGTGTTTGCCTGCCATACAATAAACTTTACAACAGAGCAAATAAATAAACGAAATAGTTTGTTTGTTCTTCGCGCTGCTATAAATTGTATGTTAGATGTTTTGCAATAAAAGTGAGCGAATTTATGGCCCGCTGGAGGAGCTGTCGCTTTGTTGGTGCTGCAGTGAGCTAAGCTTCTTTCAACATCTTCGCTTTATTGTGTCTACTTATGCCATTGAAGTAATAGGTTTATTTTGGTTTGCTATCTAATTTTCTCTATTTCCTGTGTTTTATAACTGGCCCGCAGTGTTGTTGGAATGAAGTACACATCAAATAGAAATGTTTATGGTTAGAAGGTTTAGCTTATGTCAGTTGGAGATTTTGTTGTGCCTTGGGAGTGCATTGATTAGACGTGCAGGACATGCTTGCATAGCCGCGAAAGTTTTATGTTGGAAAAAAAAAATTCTGAAGTAGCTGCTTGGTTAAAAAATTGAATTCAAAACTTTTTTATAGAATTTTTTTTGGTAGTTAGTTGGAAAAAATGGAAAGTTCTAAAAGTCTTAATAGTGTAGAAAAACAATTAGGAAATTATTTAATGTTTGTTTCAAATTGGTTTTTGTAAGTTTTACGAGCTAAAGACCAGTTTTAAGAGATTTCAATGTCTTTGAAATAAAGTTTTAAAAATTTTGTAATGCAGAAAACCATTTGGAAATTATTATTTTTTAAAACAAAATTTTTTTAAATAAATTTTGAAAACATTTTTGAAAGTGAAATTTTGAAAGGATTGTTGATAATGAAATTTCAATTCTATAGACAAATCTTTAAAATCTGAAATTTTTGAACAATTTCAAAAGCTTTGAATGTAAAAAAAAAATAAAATTCCAATTTCAAAATTGTGGAAAAAAAATTTGCTTGTCAATAAGATAAGAATTGTAAAATTATTGAAAATGCATTCAAATTTTGAGAAAATGTAAAAAAAATTTCAAATTAAAATTAAAATTTTTTTTTTTTCATATTAAATTTTTTTTTATATTAAAATTTTTGAAGAACATAAATTTCGAATTCCAAATTTTAATAAAAAAAAAAAAATTATTGCGTTAAGGTTGTTAAATTAAATCTTGACAGTGCAGGAAAACAGTTAATATATTTTTTTTTTAAATTTGAGAAAATTCGAATAATAAAAAAAATTTGGTAAACCAAATTCAAAATTGTTTCAATCACGTGGCATCGCCCAAACTTCGACAATTTCGGCAAATAAAAAAATATGACAAACTATTAGGCAATGATCATAAACTGATGATGGATAAGGAAATTGACTATAGATACTGGCTTGAAATTAATTTCAAAAAATGGCCGTGGTTCCACCCACACATGAAGAAAGGAAATTTGAAGAAGAATCTGCTAGCAACCCCACTGTTTGACATGGGAGTTTAATGACGGGCTGTACAAGTGCTTAATCATTTATGAATGAAATATTGAAAATGGCCGTGGCGCCACCTCCTTGTGAAAGCGAAATTTCACAGATTTTACAAGATATATACGTATATAGATATAACTCGAGTCTCCTCAAAGTTATCATTTTGAAAAATTTGTTCGACGTAGGCGTGGTACCACCCACTTGTGAATGGAGAAAGGCATTTATAAAGGAAACGGGCTGACTTACCAGATGGAAGGCCGCCGTTTAAATCCCTAGGAAATAAGTCTTTCAAAAACGAGATCCCCACGCGGTAACAGCCTACCACCCTCCAATTGCGCATCTGCCATGAGTAGCTTCTTTGCAAAGTAAGAACAGATGGTTGTCTATCTATGTGTGTGTGTGTGTGTGTAAGTCTACAAAGCACGCTGCTGTTGTATGTTTAATAATTGTAATTAAAAGCTGTTGTTAGATAAATGGACTGCCAAAGGAGAAGGCGGCTTTTCAAATTGCATGAGAATATTTACAACAACAAAAAAAGGTTGCGCATATGAGTGTGTGTGTGCGCGTTTATGTGCCACGCATGCACGCTGTAGCAATAATCATCTAAGCAATGTGCAACTTCCGCCTTTTGTTTGCAACAAAAACTCACAACGCCAACTGCCACCTGCCAAGATCAGAGGAAAACTAACCGACTGAAAGACCATCTCACGAAAGACCATCGGAGATGAAAATACATGCAGTCAGCGCTAGTTGCAAATGGAGTGGGTTGAGGTTATGCTCGCTTGTAGAGGATGCATTTGAAGGCAGTGTACTAGCCAACGTACTCTTATACACATACATATGTACGTGCGATATATTCTTATAAAAAAACTATATAATTAGATTTCTATCAATCGAACGTGTGAGGCTTCAACACCTGCTGCGTGCGTCAGTTGAGGCTGCCGCTTCATTTTTTCTAATTTAAATTTTGTTTTCCTTTTCTAACGCGTGCCTTTGCCTTTCTTGACTGGCATGCAGCATGAAGTATGGGCACGATTGTTTACTTTTTGCTTGTATTAGTGCTTAATTATTTTTAATTTTCATTTATATACTCACCACTCTCATTCTTAGATAACTAAAGGTCTATCACTTACCTCGATGAGTGAGGCCAATGAGCAGCAAAAAATAGCAAGAAAGAGAATGCGAGAACGATCTTCAGTTGCAGCGACAAAAGTGCTAAAAATAAAAAATTAAAGCAATAAAAAATTAGTGAAAGGCTTATTAAAGGAAGTTATTATTTTGTATTGCGTGCGTTTAATTTTGCTTGCATTCAAAAAAAAAATGCAAAAAACTTAAAAAAAAAACAAAAAATGTTAAAAAATAGTATCTGAAAAAACAGTCTTTGAGAGTGGTGCAGACCAGTCTTCCATTTCATATGCCTTTAGCCATGCTTAATGTTTTTAAATTTTTTTTAATTTAACTTTTTTTTACTAAGTTTTTATACTATACTAAGTTTTTTTAAGTTTTGTTAGTTTCGTTTTTTTATGATTTTTTTCTATCAATTTAAATTTTTTTTTTAATGTTTAAGCTATGCTGATATTTTAATTTTTTTTTTTAATTTTCAGTTATATGTCTTTAAACTTAAATTTTCTATTTTTTTATGTTTCTGCATTTTAATGTTTTTTTTTTAATATTTTTAAGTTTCGTTTTTTTTCCACAAATTTCTTTAAAGCTTTTTTTCAATGATTTCATGGATGCTAAACATTTTGAATTTATTTTAAAGTTTTTAAAATTATGTTTTTATTAATTTTTTAATACAAATTTTTTTCTTTTTTTTTTGCTCGTGATTTTTTTCTTTAAAATTTGTTATTTTATTTCTTGTTATGCTTTTAGTATTTTTTTAGGTATTATACAAAATATTTTTCATAATTTTTTTTTACTTCAGATTTAAAATAAATTTTTTTTTTGGTAATATTTACCATGTTTTTCTGTTTTTGCTAAGCTTGTTTCCAATTTTTTTAGCTCTGCTAAATAATTTGAATTTTTTATAGTTTCAGCTAAATTTTTAATAACATTTTTTTATGTTCTGTTAATTTTGTTTTTTTTTTTTTTATGTTTTCCGCGTGTTTTTTCTTTTAAAACTATTTACTATGTTTTTTTTGTTTTTAGTTTTGCAAAATATATTTTTTATTATACTAAACTTTTTCATAACTTGTTTTTTAATTATTTTTTAAAATAATTTTACCCTTAAGAAACAAACTCACAAAACAAAATTCAATTTCAAAACAAATCATGTAAACAACTTCAATCACGGCAAATACACAAAAAGCAATAAATTTTCTCATAACAAGGAAACGGCAATAACCGCTTAAATAGGCAGAATAAAAAAAACCTAAAAATAATAAAAAATTAATTTGCGTTTGTGGCGCCACAAGCATCACACATGAGGTGCATGCGTGATGCGACAAAGCGTTATTTTTTTAATTACTTCGCATGTTTTCACAACTATTTAAATTTAATTTTTTTCAAAATTGTTATTTTTTATTACTTAACATATTTGTTGTTGTGTGAAAAAACATCGATTGCTCTCATGCCAAACACTTCTCTTGTTTATTGGCAGGCATTGCGTGACTTTTGTGCCCTACGTGGCTTGCACTTCACTGCCTGCTTCTCCCTTGCATTATTTCTCTTGCTCTTTCTACCTTCACACTTTAAGCGACCCATTAAAGTCATAAAAGTCATGTTAGTATTAGTTGTTTGTTGTTGTATGAATTTTACAACTTGTTTGCTGCTGCTGCCAACACTTAAATCAAATAGCAATCAATGTGCGGTGCAGTGCGTGCGTTGCACAAACAGAATGAGCTAAGCGGCATGTTGTGGCAAGTTCTAATCGTTGCCACGTGCGGCACATAAAATGCTGTGATTGAGAAATGACCGCTAGATATATATTTGAAAGCGTTTTTTACTGCTCATAATTGTGGGCGTTTACGGAAGCAGTTCACTTTACAAGTCAACTTCTGCTTTGACGGCATAATTAATAAATTATTCTGTTAGAATGCTATTTGAGCGAATTTTATCTTACTGGCTGCGAGCTGGAATTTTTAATATACTTTTGATAAGACTGAAATTAGTTTATTAAAGTTGTGAGATTAGTTTTAATTGGCTTCTAAAATATTTTTAATTTCACTGTTAGGAGAAATGAAGAGCGAAGAAACAGTTGGCCGGTGATACCATGGAATAATTCAAAGTGTGAATATTTGGATCAAATTCTTAGGAGTCGTTCACAAATAATAATCGACAGAAACTATCGATGAAATTTGGAAAAAAACTAAGAAAATGTTTTGATGCTGTTGCCATAGAATTTCTGCGAAGCGAAGGAAATGCAAATATTTGTTATGGGCCCAAACAAATATTTGGAAAATAAAGAAAACTCAAAAATCGATAAAAATATGATAATCGATAAAAGTATGATAATCGATAATGTTCGATAGAATTGGTAAAACATTATGATATCAGCGCCATGGAGGTTGAAGGATTTTTTATAACAATTGTTTTGATAAAAAATCGCAAAAAGGATACATTTTTATGGAAATAAAATCGATAAATATCGAAATTTTTCAAAGGCGATTGAAGTTGAACAAAATCAATCAATAAATATGCAAAACAAAATATTCGTTAAATGGTTGAAAATTTGGAAATCTGACAAAAATATTCGGTAAAGAAATAAAATAAGTTTTTTTTTTTGAACTAGCTTAATATTTATAAAAAACAGCAAACATACCTTAAAGTCCACCAGAAAATCTCAGCCTTTTATTTGCATAATCATTTTTGCCATTCTAATTGCAACAACTACCATCTACCATTAGTACATCCGTTTTAGAAAAGGAGCACTCAAAGCATTAGCGCTTGCCATAAATACCAATGTTGGTACGTATAAATTAAATAAATTTGCCAAATGGCAGAAGCATGCCACATGTGTTTGGTGGCATTAACATACGAATGTACGTGTATATGGCATTGTGCAACAAATCACTTCAAAAAAAAAAAAAAGATAGCGTGCAACTAACATTTACTTAACCAGTTGAGACGCGTGTAAATTTAATGGCATAAAATTGCTAGCAATTTAGGTGTTGCAGTTAATGGAGTTTTGCGGAATATGAATTAATTTTCTTGAATTCATTATTTGTTTTTGCTATTGGACAGCAGTAATTGCTGGGTAAACAAGGAAAAGATTGAGAGGAGTAAACAAAAAAGTTATTACTTGGGAATTTCTTATGTCAATTTTAGAAATAAGTGAAAAAACTATAATTTAGAGCATAAGGATTATTATTAAAAAAAAGTCTGTAGAAAATAGCTATAGCATATTTATTTGGATTTGTTAAACATATGTGGACATTTTTTTAGGTTCGTTTCTTTAGTCCTTTAAATCAAGTTCGTTTCTTCAGTCTTTAATACTTATTAATATTGACTTATTTTTAATTTTTTTTTTAAATTTCATTTTATTTTTAAAATCGAAAATTTGGTCTTTTAATTCGGGTTCGTTTCTTCAGTCTTTAGTACTTATTTAGTTCTACTTAACTTTTAAAACATTTTTTTAAATTGCATATTATTCCACTTAAGGATATTTCATTTTAAAGTTCGTTTCTTTAGTCTTTTAATTCGAGTTTGATTCTTCAGCCTGTAATACTTATTTATTTTGATTTATATTTTCCACAATGTTTTTCTAAATCTTAAATGGGTTTATTTAGAAAATTTATTTTCAAGTTCGTAAATTTGGTCTTTTGATTCGGGTTCGTTTCTTCAGTCTTTAGTACTTATTTATTCTGACTTAACTTTATAACCATTTTTTGTAAAGTTTATTTTATTCCACCTAAGGAAGTTCTGTTTTCAAGTTCGTTTCTTCAGTTTTTTTCAAGTTCGTGTCTTTAGTCTCTCAATTTAACTTAAGGTTTTAATAATTTCTTTAATTTTATATATTCAGAAATTTTATTTTAAAGTTCGCTTCTTCAGTCTTTTGGTTCGTTGTCTTTTCCTCAGTCTTTAATGCTTACGAAGTCGCATCTTTAAATCTATTAGAGTTAACCTTTTTTCATTTCTTATTCAATTCTGCTTTTCATACAAGTTCGTTGCTTCAGTCTTTCGTTCTTAATAAATTTTTTGGTGCTAATTTTTTTATTTAATTTTTAATAAATTACAATATTCTTGCTATATTGCGGATTTTTCAAATGAAAATTTGACTTAGCCTCACAAACTCGAAGCAAGTTCGTTTCCTCAGTCTTTCGTACTAGCATAGATTTTTCCAAAGCAACTAACTGGCTTACTTAGCTTGAAGAAAAACAAGAAACGATCAATGTCAGCGCACCAAATTGGTTTTACAAAATGAAAAATAAAACAAAATTGGCAGCGTGGGGAGAGGGTAAGGCGCAGTGTCTAAGAATTGTGTTGCTGAAAACAGGCTCCGAGCGCAACCAACAACAGCACGACAAACGCAACCATTCACTTCGTCAACGCTTCGATGGCGATGCTGCATCTTAATTTGGCATTGAGGCAACGAGCAACTGACACATGTTGCCACTTTAATGAAAATCTAACAACAACAACAAACACAACATTAGCGGCAACTGGTAATACAACAACAGAGCATAGCAATCAATAGATGATGTTGTTGCGCATTTTGTGCTGCCTTAGGAAAAACCTGCCGCTTAATGATAGACTCAATACTATTGCTAGTTGCTTGTTGCTGGTTGTTTATATGTGACTTGTTGTTGTGGCATGCCACTGTGACTTGCGCCACAGGCCATGCGCTGTGACTAGTTCTGCCTTTTAGCTGACCACGACCGGTAGTTTGATGGCAAGAAAGTTGCAAGCCTTGATCGAGAATTGAAATCAGAACATAACGGCACAACTTTCTTGCCACCAATACATGCAGCATGCAATAAATAGACAAACGCGATGCAAAGTGAGCCATAATGAGCTGTTGATGCTATGAATTTCTTGTGATTGCCTAGCAGCAAGCGCAGCGCGACCTGTTTCTTAAGTTAAACATAGCAAACGCTACACCAACTATTTCATTAAAGTCACATGCATATAAAGAAAGTTGTTGTAAGGTAGTATAAATACACACACAGACACACATATACAGTTTAATTAAAAAGCATAAAAAGCGCCGCACACACAACGAGACATGAACACTGGGACACTTTATGACCAAAGTAAAAATATTATGGCAGCTAAGCGCGCAATATACACTATTGTTTTGAAGGCTTTTGTTTATTTCCTCTGGTTGTTGTTGCTGTTGGTTATTATGCCACAAAGCGTTATCACAGCAGGAAAATCGCACGCTGGAAAAGCGCGGAAAAATTTATGGCAATTATATTTAATGGCAAACTGATATTCTTTCGCAATAAAACTTGTGAAAATACCTTAAAGAAAGACAAAATCAAGAATGCAAAAAAAAAAAAAATATAGCTACTCACTAGCAGCGTGTGAGAGGCGTGGCAGAGTTGAGTTAGAGTGCTGCAACGCTTACAAGCGCATTGCAATTATTGTGTATTGCATGCACTTCCTGCATGCAACATGTTATTGGCGGTAGCAGCAAACCAATAATAATAAAAAAACTAACTAAGAACAAATGCGGAAAAATCGAACTAAAAGCAAATTGCATACGGAAGACTTAAGCAACGAACTTGCATTAAAGTATTTTATGATCGCTTGAGGAAATAAATGCACTTACTTGCAAGAGTTTGGGTGGCTGTGCTTATTTGAGTGCTGAACCAGAATTAAAAAACTAAGCATAACAATTCTGAAGATGGTTAAATTTTTTCTAATTTTTGCTTCACCAGCGCTGTTGAATAACTATTAAAAATTTTGAAGGTTATTAAAAATGGAAAATGATCCCAAAATTGAAGTAAAATCTTGACGAGGTTTATTTGTTTGTGTAAGGAAGGCTTAAGGGAGTGTTATATGAGTTATGGATCCGTTAATATGGCGTTCTGGTTTTTAAAAGAAATCTTTACACCCGATTCAACCAAGTTCGTTGCTGTAGTCTTTCATTACTTTACAGATTTTTGTACATATATTTTTTTTTACACCCCTAAAACCGGATTTTTTAAAAATAAAAGAGGAGTAGAATTTGGCGACATAATTCCACCCTTAATCAATTCTTTATTGACATTTTTTTTTATATAAAAAAAAAAAAAATTTTATTAAAAAAGTTTTAAAATTGCATAAGACACTTATTGTTTTGCAAAATTGCTGTTAGCCTTTAAAACTATATTTTAGACTTTTTTTTAGCGTTGCGGGCAATTATTTGTTGTCTATGTATCAAAATGCTTTTTCGAGTTCGTTTCTTAAGTCTTTTATAGTTTTTTTGAAGGACCTATGCATGCCATTTTTTTCAACAACTCCCAGAATTGTCTTCTTAAAGAAACTTCAAATAATTTTTTTTTATTTATTTGCAAATAAAAAAGTTTTGAAGTTGCAAATATGTAAGACAATTATTATGTTCTTTATTTGCTGTTAGCTTTTAGGCTTTTTATTTACAAGTTCTTAGAGCAGCAATTGAAGATTACTGATGTCGAAACAAAAAAATTTCGAGTTCGTTTCTTCAGTCTTTCGTCATATACGGCCCATTTATCCTATAGAGTGAGAAGATAAACAAGCTGTGGAGAGTTTCTCCATCCTGATGCGCAAACAAATGTTCCAACTTAAGAATTCTTTCGAAATTCTTTTGAGACGGTAGATAACTAGCTCATTCTTTACACCTAAGAAGTGCTCTGTTTTACTCCTTTCGCTCAACAATGCTCCCAAGCAAAAACTGATATAGAATGGGTTGTACAACAAGCTCTTTCAATAACTCAATCACTCACTAGCGAGTTATTAACTAAAAATTATACCAAATGTTGAGCTAATGGGCATTTCTCTTCAAAGTAATAACTACGCGCTCTCATTTCTTAGAATTATTTGGCTAGCAAATAGTGGAAACGCAGAGTATGTTTGCGAAAGGAAAGAGGCAAAATAAAGTAAATAACCGCTGCAGTATCTAAATGTCTTAAACTAAATTGTTTGAGCCACAAAAGTAAACAAAAAACCACACCACACTTTGTAAACAAGTTGCTGTCTTAAGTCTTTCGTTGTTCTCGCCTAAATAGCATGCCAACGTATTTGAACGCAGTTCGAAGTGGGTCAACGTTGTACGTCGGTAATGTACAAAAGCGAATACATACATAAACTCATACTCATATCTTTACACACATGTTGTGGTTATGTAGCATATTTTTATACAAAGAAAATAATTTTTAGCACAACAAAAAAAATTCTCTACTCTTCACTACCATGCAACCGAGTCATTTAAGCCACGATTTTCATGCAATATGCATGCATTATTTAGCTGTAATGAGATTTTTCGCAAAAAAAAAAATTATATAAAATAGAAGAAGAGCTTAAAAATTTAATAATATCTCACATATGTATCTAGTAAAAAATGAAAAAGAACAAGCTGCGGAAAATTGGGTTGAGAAGCTACCTAGAAATCAGAAATATATTAATGCAGCATATATTTTATTGCACATATCGTATTATATAGCGTATATCGTAAAAGTTACAACGTTTATCGTGCAATATATCAAACACCTTTAACCCTATATAGTGCCTCATATACTCCTCGCGGTATAACGTAAGCAATACAACTTGTATAGTAATGTCGAAGTGGTTATATCGTAAAAAAATGATAATAAGAAATTTCCTGTTGAATTTTTTTATCTTAACAAGATTCATGTCAGAACCAACATCGTATCTCATATCTATACGACGCGAACCGTATATCGTAAATTCTATATCGATAATATAAAATCTATACGAACTTTCCTATAGAGTAAAGCGTTTTCAATATCGTGCAACTCAGCCGTCTACCGTATCGTGATAGATAAATATGGATATATATTACAAATTATAGTCCCAATATTTATCGTATGCAAAAAATTTATCTTATAATGTTAATGGAAAATATTCACCTTGTTAGAAAATAATTTAAAATTTCACGTTTTATATCGTATTTCATACATCGTATGTGCTTAACTCAGCATTCGTCACATTAAGTGCTCGAATTTTAAATAACTCATATGATATGCGTTATATCGTACGTTGGGACATGGTATATCTAATATCGTATACACTGAGAATATCGTAAATTTAATATCGTATGCGTTTTAGCATTATACGATCTGCTTTTTAATTCTAGAAAATTGCGTTGAATATTTTGGAGCTTAATTTGTAGTTTCAATTGTAATGTCAGGAAACGAAAATATTTGGGTGAAGTGAATTTTGGTACGAAATTCTGTACTATAATAATATACAAACTCTTTAAGTCATGCGCTTGAAAGTGAAATGACATTCGACCTAGAAACAAATTAACAATGGGAAAATAAAACAAATTTAAGTGAAAAAAAATCATATCAAACCGCATTTGTCTTAAGTTAAGTTTTATTTCTTTTCTTTTTCTTCTTCTTCTGCTGTCTTTTTTTCGAGTTTTTCAATTAAATTAAATTAACGTAAATACATTTAATGGCCTTGTAAAACATGCAACATTTTCTTCAATCAAGCAAACAACATGAGCGTAAAACAATTGTTGTATGTTTTTGGAAAGGAAACCATAGCAACTTGCGTCGTTAGTTGTCCGATGAAATGAGAACACTTTCACAGTTGTTGAGGAAACGCATTGGTGTGAACTGCTCTGAGCAGTGACATTTTGTTGTGGCTTGACAACTTTCGTTGACATTAAACTTTTTCGGTTGCTTGTTAAGTCAACTCTTTTTCCTACTTCGCAAATTTTTGCTTATTTTTTTTATTATTCATCTTGCCAAAAATAGCGAAAAAATTGTGTTTCAGTTTTTAGTAGATTTATTTTTTATATGGCAATACTCTAACATGATTGACATGCTTGTTATGCTTTGCGCATGCGCAGTGGCTTTCTTTTCAAAAACTCAGCGCTTAGCATTGTTCTTGTTAATATAGTAAATGGTATACAATAAAAATGCAGTGGCGCAATGTTACTTGCAGTATTTTTACAGCAGTGGCATATTGCATTCTTTGGCATATTGTGGGTGTTAGCGGTTTAATATATAAGTACGTGTGTTGGCATGGCACGATAGCATGCTATTGACCTAATTTTTTGTAAGCATGCCATGCTGTTAACTAAGTTGCTACATACGAACTAAAAAGTAAGGTAACGTCTGCAAACAAGGTCAGTGAGAGAGTAAAAGTAGAGCTTAAAAATATGTAAATTTTGAAATTAAAAAAATATAAGTTTTTTTTTAAATTATAATTTTAAAATGTTGTTTTTGTGTCATTGTAACTAAGACTGCGTCTTCCCGTAACTATAGTTGCCCATGTAACTCTCGCAGTCACTGTGCATGTCACTGCGACTTTTAATGTCACTGTTACTGTCTCTGTAAATGTCAACACTACTTTCTCAGTACCTATATGTACCACTATCACTTTTAGGGTTCATGTCACTGGCACTTTTAATGTCACTGTTACTATCACTGTTACTATTATCGCCTTGCTTGGTCACTCTCGCTTTCACTGTCCTCGTCGCTGTGACATTAAATGTCACTGTCACCGTCACCATCACTTCAGCCGCCAATCTAACGATTCTTGTCACTGTCACAGTTCCTGCGGCTGTCACCGTGATTATCACTGCAACTGTCACTGCTACTTTAAGTCCCCCTCTCAGTTTTCTTTGCATTAACGTTCCAATTCTGCTTCTCCTTCCATTTCTTTCTGGCTTATTGTACTAATTCTCCGCTCTTGCTGTACAAAAGTCTCACGAGCATCAAAATGTTAGACAAAAGATTGACAAAAACTGGGTTAGAAGGTTATTGAAAGTCAGCTATGACAAAGAAATCAAACGTAGCTGACATAGATATTGACGCACCACAAATCGCGCTGCTGCTGCTGCTGGCGCTCAATAGGCCCGCTGCTGGCACATCATAAAATGAAAGCAGCAATCCCAACAACAAAATAAATTGTTAACAGCGTAATAAAAGAGTAAAGCACGACGTTGCTGTGACAAAACGAATAACTGTAAAGTGTGATGTGACTTTCTAACATAAATATTGATTTTACGGTAATTTGATTTGGCTTACTAAGGTGAACGAAAAAAAGTTATTAAGAAAATTAAAAAAAAAAATATATATATATATAAAACCATAAGAAAACCGTTAAGAAAAAAATAAAAACAGTAGTTCGCTGAAATATAAAAAATCCTTTTTTTCACTGTTCTACTTGAAGGTATGCGGAAGCAAATAAATACGACTGATAAAAAAAAAAAACCAAAATCATTAAAAATCTTCTAACAACAAGAAAAAGCCATAAATAGACCACAAGCGGCGTGAGTACTTTGACTAAAAGCTGGATGGGCAGTTCGAAAAGGAAGTGGCGAACTCGTACCGGTAGGAAAGGCATGAAAAAATAAAATTAATAAAAGTGTGGAAAATGTAGCGATTGAATTGTCTTGGCGTTGGAAGAAGAAAATGGTTAAATGCAGCTTTCAAAAGAGGAAAAAAAGATGTTTCCTTCTTCACAAAAAAAAAAATATTAGAAAAAAAATAGTTAAAAAGAAATATTTAAATAAGGATCAACAAAATTAGGCATCTTGCAATGTCGTTTTGCAAGTTCTCACAAGATTATTCTCGCCAGAAAAAAATTATAAAATAAAAATTTGGAAAAAAAATTGAACAAAAATAAGCTTTTTCAAATAAAGGAAATTTAAAAAAAAACTAACAGAATTGGGCGGAGTTCTTAACAAGAAAAACAATTTAAAAATAAAAACTTTGAAACAAAAATTTTAGCAGAAATAGGCTCCTTAATTCGTGATCGTTCTTGACAAGAAAATTCTCAAAAATAAATGATTAAAACAAAACTATTTAAAAAAAAAAAAAACCGAAAAAAAAAAAAAAATGTTATAAAAAATTCGGCAATGACAGAAAAAGTCTCTCAAGAAAAAAAATTAAACAAAAAAATATTGAAAAAAGGCCTGCAAAAGTAGGCTCTTATCTTACAAGAAAATTCTCGCAAGAAAAAAGATGTTTACAAAAAAATATTGAAAAGAATAAATTGAGCAAAAATAGGTTCAATTATGCGTGTTATTGACAAAAAAATCTAAAAAAAAAGAATTATTTAAAAAAAGCCAACAGAATTAGGCGGAGTTCTTAACAAGAAAAAAATTTCAAAAAAAAAAAAATTCAAAAAAATTTACCATTGTTAAATGCTAGTTGCTTCGCAAGAAAAGTCTCACAAGAAAAAAAAAATAAAAAATTCTGCAAAAGTAGGGTCTTATTTTCAATATGCCTAATTGCGAGTTGTTGACAAAACAAGGGCTTACAAAATATATAGGCATCTTTTCAAAAAAAAAAAACAAAAAAAAAACATACATTAAAAAATCAAAAGAAATAGGCATCTTTTCCAAAAAAAATAGGCATTTCATATGCAATGTCGATGCGAGTTTTTGATAAAAAAAAATTTAAAAAAAAAAAATTTAAAAAAAAAACAATAATAAAAAAAATTCTACAAAAATATATTCTTATATGCAATGTCTGATTGGGAGTTCGTGACAGGAAAATTCTCACAAAAAAAAATTCAAATTCTCTTTACCATTATTTTCTTATTCAGCCCAGCTACATACATAAGCAACAAAAAATATTGACAACAAGTTATTAACATCACATTCATTGTATTAATTAAAAGCGAAATCGCCAGAGTTCAAACAACTCATCAACCATTACCAAAAAGCCAAAACCCAAAGAGAAGACAAAAAAAATATTAAAACTTTTAAAGAAAGCGAATTAAGCGCAAAATCATTTGCAGACTAAATTTGGCAAACACTTTCGCTTGAAGCAACTAAAGTTCAATGCCGAACTTGCCAAAAGCTAAATGAAGAATTTTGAAGACGACAGCAATTATGACGACCAGCAAGCAGAAATCAACAAAAAATATAAAAACATTCGATTATTAATATGTATGAGTAAGCATGTAATAAAACGAATGCGGTGATTAAGCAAGTGCCAAGCAGGAGAAAGCAATAATAATACAAAATCATAAAAATTTTAAACAAAAAAAAAAAAAATGTATGTAGGTGTGTGTGCATGTAAAGGTAGTTAAACCTTTGCTTATGTTACAGCTTATGATATTTGCATGTTTATTTAATTGATTGGCTGTTGTACTTTTTAATGAGCTAATCAGCGAATTATTAGCACTCTGAATTTTACTAGCCTACATTTTTGATTGATTAATGCGCCGAAAATACGGTCAAATGCTAGAGGCGGTTGCGGAGGACCACATATCTGTGATTATAAGTCATCAAAACAAAAAACGAAACTGGCTAATTTTGCCCTCTCATTTTTGATTTATCTGTGTCATTTGGGTTTTTTGTTTTGTGCGTGCAGAAATACCGTAGTCGAAAGTGTTGGAAAACGCCCACTTTCATTTGCATGCGGAAAAAACTGATTTTATGTTATGTTGTGTTTCATAAATATGGCCAAATTTCTTTCGATACAGAAAAAAAAAATTTTGAAATGTCAATATGATTTTTGGAATTTAAAAATTATTTATGGTCTGTTTTTTCGTCACTTTGATGTCAGCTAAAACTATTTTTTATTTAATTAAAAGCAAGCGATAAGTTCACGTTTGGGTTTTTAAGTAAATTTCAAATTTGGAAAAAAAATTTCATTTTGTTATTTTAATCACAAGTTGCAAGCGCTTTCGAAAAAAAAGTCGACTATAAAACTGCATTTATGGTTTAGTGATTACAAATTCAAGAATTTAAGAATTTTTTTTGGCTTTTTTAAAATTTACTAGGATGCGTAAAATCATTTCAAAAAATGGTAAAAATTTTCAAATCTATATAATAATAATAATAATAAATATTATGTACTACGTTAATTTTTGCTGCTGATACTTGAAACCCCAATATTAATCAGAGTTACAGAATTTTTTTACAAAACAGGTTATTTTTTTTAGAAACCTCTAAACCCTTACATGCAGAAAAATTTTCTAAATTTTTCTTTAAAGAAAATTACCATTTTTACACTGGTTTCTTTCTTTTTAAATTGCAGCAAAATTCTCCAAAACTTTATTAAAAAAATTTAAATTTTTGTGAAAAAAAAATATAAATTGCTAAAAATGCTCAAAATTTTGTTTCATATTCACTTATTTCTTTATAGTTAAATTCTTATATGTAGAAAAATTTAAACAAAAAATTTTTTAGAGTAAATTAAAATTTTTGTGAAAAAAAAAATTTGAAAATGTTAAAAAAAAGATAAAAATTTTATTTAATATGCGTGGGTTTCTTTCTGGTTAAATTCTTACATGCAGCAAAATTTTCTAAAATTAAAAAAAAAAAAATTAAAAAAAAAAAAAAATTTAAGGTTGTTAAAAAAAAGCTTAAAATTTTATTTAACATGCACTGGCTTCTTTATGGTTAAATTCTAACATGCAGTAAAAGTTTCTAAAATTTTTTTTAGGGCAAATTAAAAATTTTGGGGAAAAAAACTTTAAATTCTTAAAAAAAAACTTAAAATTTTGTTTAACATGCACCGGTTCTGTACCAAATACATCAAAAAGTCCCATACAAATTGCTTTTGTAATTAGATCACTTTCCCTTCTCACATTGTGCAGCGTCATTGCTCAAGCACGTAAAAATCTATTCAAGCGCGCTTCAGTCTGCATACCAATGTGTTTTCCACACAACACCCTTTCCCTCTACCAGCTACAGTATGAAGAAAATTACAAATTTTCATAAAATAACAAACAAAAAGATTTAAAAAATTCAAAAAAAACTTAAAAAAGCACACGCTTGTCAACAAAAATAAGCCAAAATCTAAAGAAAGCTACAAACAAAAGCAATATGCGCTCAGCCATAGGCAGTGAACTTATCAGCCTCATCATCTCAACGCTTCGTCAACATCAACAAATTAAGGTCAACGAGGCGGGCGATTGCAAAGCAACAAAGAGCGCCACACAACAGAGAATGACCAAGCAATCATGTCGATGTGGGAAATGCAAGTAAATGTATGTGTGTGTGTTTGTGAATATATATGTATGAGCACATATGTGTCGACATGCAGCATATTAAAGCAATCTTTGTAGTCAAGTTGCCTTCACTTTCAACTTTTTAACTGCACTTTCGAACTGCATTTTTGGTCATACAATAACAAATTCGTCTGAAATTGTTTTTGTTTTTTTTTTTTTTGTGATTTTCTTCATTGTAATTCATTTCAGGTGAATGTGGGCACCTATGCTTTTTCGATGCTTATTTTTTGTTATTGTATTTCTTACTTTTTCAGGCACACCAGCCCACATGTTTGTGAGTATTTGCACCCATCTATGGTCATTTTCACGTGATTAGAAGAATTTTCTCTTCTCTTTCAGTCCTCAATTTTTTTGTGATTTTATTTAAATTTATTTTTTTAGTTTAAAACTTTACTTTTATTTTTAAATTTTTATTTTATTTTTTGTTTCTATTGTTTTACAACTTTTTGTTTATTTAAATTTTTACGATTTCTAAAATTTTTCTAACAAAGCATACGTCCTTCTGTACTGAATTCACTTTTTGTCTGCCGTTATTGTATTTATTATTGTTGTTGTTGCAAAGTGTTAGTTGGATTTATGTATACTTCATTGCTTACATTGATTTATTGCATATTTTGCTTGCACTTTTTCCAATAAATATGGTAAATATTGTAAAAGTATCAAAGACTCATCAGCGAGTGTTGTAAATGCGAATTTATTTGATTTTACATAAAAGAGCGCCTTGCTGATGCTGTGTACAAAGTGTCCGTTGGAGAAAACTTTCGTTAAGAAATTGTGATTTATGCTTTTTCAGATAGCCGTGAAAGAAGTGCTAATGATTTAATGCATGTAAACAACAGGTAAGGAAGGCACAGTACGGCTAAGAACCTGTGTTAAATTGTGTAAGCACACAGCCATACAATGTCTACAAAAAATTTTGAACAATTAAAAAAACATTTTTTTTTTGAAAAATGAAAATAAATAAAAATTTTGAAAAAAAAATAAAAAATTTTAAATAAAAAAAAATTTGAAATATAAAAAAAATGAAAATAAAAAGCTGTGGAATGTTGTCATCAATAAGAAAATCGAAAATATTGTTTTACGATACCCATCGTGTAATGAAGCACGCATTTTACATTTTGGAGATCACTTTAAATTTTTTTAAATATTTTTCTAACTTATTTTTTTTATTATAAGAAATAAATTTTTTTTTTTAAAAATTACAAAAAAAAATTTGAAAAATTAAAAAAAAATTGAAAAACTGAAAAAAAAATTTTGCAATATAAAAAACTTTGCAATGTTATCATCGATGAGAAAATCGAAATATTTAATTATTATTGAACTAGAATTTGGATTGCGCTTTTTTGGACTGATTAAGTGATTGAGGTGCAAAGTGCCCTCTCTCTTTGAGCAGCGATCACTTTCATTAAGCTTCTAATCAAATCTGTTCTATCTTTGGAGTTCCCAAAAGTAAAATTCCTCAGAATAAGGAAATTTAACGAAAAGCTTAAAGCAGGGAATTAAGTCCCAGCGGCTTCATCAAGTTGTTACTAACGAATAGAACTAAATAATTTTCATAGTACAGTTCATACCCTCCACCATCTTTCATCACCAACCTAACAACAAAGTCAAAGCTTGCGGGATTTTTAAAGACTATTTCCAAAGTTTATGAAGCCACTAAAAGAATTTTGCATAATCGTAAAAAGTGAAATAACAGTAAGGAAGAAAAAGCACCCAAAAATTTCGCAATTTTTTTTTAATCACAAAGTATTGACAGTTAGCTATACAAATACAAATATATGAACAGAGTAGGAAGCGAATACCCATAACAGTAAACCAAGATGTAAGGTAATAAAAAGGAACCAACAAAATTTCTTGTAAAAAGTAAAAAGAAGATAAATAAAAGAGTAAGAACAAGAATCTGAGCATAAAAAGTGGTTGCGATGCGCTAAAAGTTCGTAAAAAAAAGAACTTGAGTGCTTTGCTAAAATGTAAATATGCCTATGTGTTGGTAGGTGAATATATGTGTGAGTATGTAAATATTCGTTGTATGCGTAATGCCATATGTTTTGTTGTTGTATGAATTCAATGCCGGCAAGCGAATTACGCCGAGTGAACGAACCTTTTGCTTTTGATTACTTTGTTGTTGTTTTTAGCTTAGTTTACTATGTTGCCGCTTTTATTGTTGTTGGTTTTTTTTTAGACTTAATATTGTCATTTCTCCAAAAAGTCATTAAAGTTATCAACCGTTAGTAAACACTAAATGGTCACCTAATTCATTAAGCGATTAAAGAGTGTTGTTGTTGTTAGAATACGTAGTAGTTATGGTTGCTGTTGTAGTTTGTTGGCGAGCAGCATGGAGTTTTAGCACAACAAAAATCACAGAATTTTAAAATTTTTTGAATTGAAATTTGAAATTTTTTTTTCTCTCCAAACAAAAACTAACAGTGCTTAAAATTCTAGGATTTTTGGATAGGATTTAAAAAATAATTACTTTTTTTTAAACTTTTCCAAGTTTTTGAAATGTTTTCCCAACTGCTTTAATGTTAAAGAGATACAAATTGAACTTCAGTAAAATAAAAGACATTGGAAATGCAAGCAAATTTTTATTTTAAATATTTTGTCTTCTAAACAGAAAAACAAATTTTCAGAAATTGAAAAAAAAGCTTTTACAAAAATTTTTTTTTAATATTTTTCTCTTAAAAAACATCAAATTATGAGAAACAAAAACAAAAAGTACAAGATTTTTTTTTAATTTTCCAACTTTTTATTAAAAACAAAACAAAAATAATTTTAAATGAAAAAAAAAATTTTGTCTTCTAAGCACAAAAAAAAACAAGTTTCAGAAGCTAGAAAAATATGGAATGAATTTTACAATTTGTTGAAAAAAAATTTCGGGAATATTTATTTTAATTTTTTTTCCATTATTTTTAAGATTACTAGCAAACTTAAATAAATTTTATGCTCAGTTTAAATTTTCACTGAGGAAATTTTCTTGGAAACCTGAATAAAAATCTTTAATAAAAAAATTTTAATTAAAAAAAAGTACCAAAAAAAAAAACATTAAAATATAATTTTCGCGGAATCTCACTTGCAATCACTGACGCTTCTTCTTCTATATCTACTGAAAGTTCATGCAAAGATATTATTCACTACTTTCGCCATAAAACTCTTGCAAACTTTTTATATCCAGAAAGAGTCGAAATTCTGCTATTCTAAACTCATTAAAAATGTGAGCAACAGCTTACATGGTTACACAAAATTTTAAAGCAACTACACTCAAAGAAAAACCTGTGTCACAAAAAAATCTGTCATAAAAGTGCCATTGAAGTACCGTTGCGTGATTGCTGTGCTGCAACAAGTGATTTCCAGTTTTGTTTCAAACACGCTATACTTCAAATTTTTTACTCATTTTTTCATTAACAGTTTTCTGTTTTTCCTTTCTCCTAATTAAGTTGGTTGAGAAAGGCGCTTTGATGCGAAGACCAACATAAATGTGGTAATAAACAAGTTGGTGGTGCCGGTAATAATAAGTGCGACAGTTAGATATCATTTCATAAGTGTGCGATACACATACATGGAAGAGGGGAAGAGAGGAAGAGAGTGTGCTGGACAAGTACAAAATGTGTAAATATGAACACAGAGGCTAGTATGTATGAGTGTGTGTTGAAATTTTGTTTATTATTTCGATTTTCTTGCTTTGGCTTGCTAGCAGTCAATGCACTCCTGGACTACACATTGTTGTTGTTGCATTTTTTTAGGTGTAGCAATTGACAACTCAATGTTGCTTAAAAAGGGAGCCAGCAAGTGTTGAAATTTCTGATTAAAAGACAATCACCGATTAGATATATGGCATATTCGTTTAGATTTTTATTGTTTCAGCATGTTGGTATTTTGGATTTGATTGTAATCAGAATTTCAAACACGAGTTTTAAACAGCTGCTGGTCAGATATATAAGAGCAGTACAGCGTGCGTTATTTCGAGAACAGTTTCTGAATTAGATTTAGTTTGAAGTAAATTATAGGATTAGTCTTTATTTTTTTCAAAAAAAAAAAAGAAGAAAAAAAAAAATAAGAAAAAAAAAAATTGAAAATTTTCAGAAATTAAAAAAAATGTTAACTATTGTTTGATGAAATTTTGCTAAATTTTTTTATCAAATATTAAAAAAATTAATTGGTTGATTGAAATGAAACAATTTGTTTTACTTACGTTTGAAATTTTGTATTTTTTAGTTCATAAAGAAATGTTTAAAAATTAAAAAAAAAATATCTTATATATTTACAAAATTTTGTTTAAAGTTCGAAAACAAGACCACTTTTCAAAATCTTCAAATTCGATTTGCCTATTTTTTTTTTAATTATAATTTTTTATTTTCATTATAATACTATAAATTTTATTCAGAAAAATATTTGCTAAAAAATTCGGCAAAATCTTTTTTTTATGTTTTGCTTGCTATGTAACAAAATTTTTGGTTTAAAACTTTAATTTTTTGAAATTTAAAAATTTTAAAACTTTTCTATATCAACGAAAATGCTCCAAATGATTTTTAAAAACAATGAAAGCCTAGAAATTTTTTCTGCTTAGCCTTTTATCAAAAACTTTTAGACAGAAAATAATTTACTATCAGATTTTAATTGAATTGCAAAGATTAGCTATGGAAAAAGTTTATAAATAATTTTGAAAGAATAATTTGTCTGCAAACCTATAAAAAAAATTCCATTTGTTTTTTTTTTTTGGAAAAATTTGAAAAACTTCAAAAATAATAAAATAAATAATAAAAAATTGGTTTTATAAATTTTTTGTTTGATAAACAAAGTTGTGTGTCATAATTTTGAAAAGGTGTTTAAAATTTTAAATATTTTTTAAATTATATTTTTTTTTTGAAGTGAGTCCAACTCACAGAGATTATTTCCAAAAACCCACAAGTTTATAAACAATACAGTCAGCTTTACTTAATTATATGCATATAAGGAAAAGTCTATACATATATGTATACTCTTTTCCATACCCAAAAATAGCCAACAATTACCTAAGACTTCCTATTGAACTTTCCTCTTTTAATTTATTGGACACATTCGACACACGACTCAATGCATATATGAAATGGCTTTATATTAATTAATAAATTATTGAGGGTTTCAAAAAAAAAAAAAAAATGTGAGACCACATAAATATTACAACACACATAAATATTACAGCAAGAAAATGCACCTACCCGTAAGTCAACAACACAAAAGACTTAGGAAACGAACTTGCACGCATGTATACTTGCAACATATTTGCCTCAACTACCTTTGAATATTTATTATATAATATTAGTAGTACAAGTAATAATATACAAAGTAGCGATGTCTAGAAATGTTAAAAGGGCTGCGCATACTATAACATTATTTGTAGTTGTTGTAGATTATTATAAAATTGTGTGCTTCTTTTGCTTTAGGCGCTACGTACTAAGTGACGCACAATAAATTGACTTAATTGTTTTTGTTGCATGAAACGAGTTTATTTATGCATACATTTACTTAAATTATTATAGCAACGCCTCTGGTATTGAGCGGTTAAGCGTTAATGTATGTCTTTATATGCTAGAAGAAGAAGAAAAAAGAAAGTTAAGAGCAAACATATTTTTAGTTTTCCCTCGGAATGGAATTATGGAAAATTCAAAGGCTGATGGTAAGCAGTAATTATAAAATATGTGCTCAAGTCAAGTTATTTTGCTCGAAGCAGGAAAACTCACGCGCTATGAAAATGTTCTAGATAATCCTACATATGCAACTCAGGACGCCACAGATTTTTGATGCATCCAGTTTAGGCTAAATAATCTACTAGAAAGTTCATATATTGACCTTGGCGCAGATCTATGGTAAACTTATTTTTAAAAATTGATTAGAAGTGGAAGGAACTGTAGAGAATTCGTGTCAGTGAAAAGCTATCTACAAATTTAAGAGAGCTTACAAGTAACTGGGAAGCTAAACAGTTTGAATAGCACTTGATTGGTTGCCTATTGAAAAGGCTGTCAAAATGTGGATCAAAAGAACACCAATTAAACTCGTCTAGTAAGAGCCACGAGAAGCTGTTTAAATATGTAAAAAGTCTTCTACCACAACTAAAAGGAAAGTTACACCGTTTGAAAAGCGCTGGATTTATAGCTAAGATTAAAAGCTGTCAAACTGTTGATACTTTCATGAAGAGGAGTGCTCGTTCAACACAATTAAAATTACTTAAAAACCTGCAAAGTACATGAAGTTCAAATATTTTATAAAAAACTAAATCAACAGGTGAGTTAAGACTTTAAGCTCAGCAAATCAAAACATAAAAAATTAAACTCACTGGGAAAAGTTAATTGTAAATTTATAGAAAAACTAACTCAAACGCCTATTAACGCATGCAATCCAGCTGAAAGCCCTTCAACTTATTACCTCACAACTAACTTATTTACTCACTTCTCGCCAGGAAAAAAATATGCGCATTACCTTGGCTAATTTGATTATAATGCCTTCATTTGTATAAATGCTTGGCAAGAGCTAACAAAGTCAGTAGAAAATAGGGTTCTCCATATTTTATAAGTATAAAATAATACTTCGTAAGCTAAACGAACAACAATAGGTCAATGCATTAGGTAACTAGTTATTAGCAACGCTAGGCACATGATTCTAAGAAATATGCTACCAAATAGTAAAAAGGGAAATAAACAATATGAAGCATATCAAATGGGAAGTGGAAATCCATAAAAAGTGTATTAAGAGATTTGTAATTGGTTGTGGTAAACAATGCAAAGGGGTGAATAGTGAGATCTGCTATTAAATGTGATACGCTTAAGCCTTTAAGAAGAAAGTTCTCATCACTAAACAAACTAGTTTGGCCCTTGTAATACCTAAAAAAAATTATAAGTGTTTTCAGTTTTTAATAATTATTAACATTTAAATAAATTTAAGATTCTATACCATTGCTCGTGACTAAAGCCTTTGATGGCAATATTGGCGAGTCATATTTATTTGTTGCAGTAATTAAAATAATTTTTTTTATTAAATTTAATGCTTAATCTTTAAAATTTATTATTTGTTTGAAATTAATAATATTTTTATTCGTTTTAAAAAATTAAAATACTTTTGTAATTATTTCTTTAACATTCCTTTCATTATAATTTTATTTATTTTTGATTTTGTAACACTTTTATTTTTTGTTACTCTTGGGTTAGATTTAAAATTGAAATATTTTAATTTTTTTATTTTCAATTGAATTTTCTATTCCTTTAACATTTTTTTCTGTTATTTTCAATTTCTGTCATTGAAATTTTTTTTTTGTTTTTGTTTTCTATTTTTTTTTAATTTTAAATTTTCATTAAAATATTTTTTTGTCCTCATTTTCAAATAAATTTTCTAATTTTTTTAAAATTAATATTTTTTTATTTTATAGTTTCATTGAAATATTTTAATTTTTTTATTTTCCATTGAGTTTTCTATTATTTTTTCCAATTTTACTGTAATCTTATATTATTATTGAAATATTTTTTTTGTTTTCATTTTCTAATAAATTTTCAAATTTTTTTTTTTTTTGAAGTTTTATATTTTCATTGTACTTGAATGCGCCAGTTTAAAATATTTTTACTTCGGCATATTTTTTTTTATTAAAAATACATTTTTTTGCATCTTTTTAGATGTTAAAATATAATTTTTTGTTGTTAATTGGTTTTTAAACCCATGCAAAAAATCAATAATATTTTATTATGCTGTGTTAAAATCTTTTTCTATGATTGTTTTGCATTTTTAGTTAAAATTTGTTTTTCCATACATTTTAAATTGTTTTATTTTATATTTAAATTTATATTTATATTTATATTTATATTTATATTTATATTTATATTTATATTTATATTTATATTTATATTTATATTTATATTTATATTTATATTTATATTTATATTTATATTTATATTTATATTTTATATTGTTAATTGTATTATATTGATTATTGTGTGAAACGATTTTATTTTGGTTTATTTTTTAAACAAAATATTTTTTTTTTAATTTGAATTTTTATATTTATATTTTTTTGTTGGCTTAAAATTTATTAATTATAAAAGTAATTTTTTTTCTTAAAATTCCAATTCATATAAAAAATAAGATACTACTTCTTTAGTTATAATATTTTTATTTGATTTTTTTGCATTTCATTTAAAACTTTGTATTCACTTCAAATTATTTTAAATAATTTATTTATATTTTTTTTGTGTATTTTGATGAAAATTTTCTATTTACTTTAAATTATTATTTATTCATTAGTTCGCTTTTCTTTCTATTAGTCCGCTTTTAAATATTTTCATTTCATTATTTTTTTGAAATTTTATTCAATTTGTTTTCTCTCAGATTTTTTAAATTTTATTTCAGTATTATTTTTTTGTATTTGAATTTACAAATCCAAAAAAAATAATTTTATTTGATTTTTGTATTTATTTGAGCAATTTTAATTTATTTTAATTTGTTCTATTTACATAAATATTTGTCATGCTCAATTTGATTTGATTTTCTTTTTTTCGTTTTTAAAAATTAAAGTTTTTTGTTGTTTCTGCAATTATTTTTTTTAATTTTTTTAAGATTATATGCAAAACTGCTATATTTTAGTTTGGCTCATATAATTTTTCCCAAAGTGACATTTTGCATGATTTTTTTAAAAGTCATTTGCTGAGAACAACTTTTTTTTAGCTCCACTAGCAGTATAATTCATTTTTGCATAATTCAACATACCTTTGTTCCCGTTATTTCTAAACAGCAAGCTTGATGTGGGTAATCAGTGCAAAGTTGAATCTAGCGAATTTGTAAAAAGTTGCTGAGCCTCTTTGTTTTTTTTTGAAATTTCACAATTTTCTAATCACTTTGCATTAATTGGTAAGTAAACACAATTTTTTTGCAAAACCAAATATTTTATTGAATTTTCTCTTTTACAAGGACATTGCACGGTTCCTCAGTAAAACTTTTGATGAGTATTTGGATTGATCTGTTTTCGTTTTATTTTCGTGTTTCTTGTTTATTCGTCTTTGTTTTCGTTCCAATAATTTTTTCTGCACAAATTTTTGAATTGAAGTTTCACTGCTGCACAATTTGAATATTCGTATACACTGTTTTGTAGACACTTCTAAGGAGTCTGCGACCAAGATATTGAATCCAAGTATTCTTTTACACAAGACTTTAAACTTGTCGTTTGAGTTTTGTTACAGAAAGAGCACTTTCACCACAGAAAATTCTAAAATTTCGTGCTTTGTTCTTTTTATTTTTTTTCTTTTGAAAACTTTTGAAATTTATTTTTTGTTCCTCTGCACTTATTTTTTTTTTTTGAAATTTTTCTTTACTAAAAATAATTTTTTTTTTGTTGCTGTGGACCTTGCAGCGAACTTTTTCGAGCGTTGTTACCACATCAATTGCATCATGGGCAATGACTTTGAACCTGTAAATTTGCCTCTTTTATGCTTTCTTCAAAGGTCTCCAAACGACGACAACATATGAAAGCCAACAAACGTCAGTCCATCAGCCAACAGCAGCAAGTGAGTTGGCCCAAAATAGCAAAATTGAGCTGAAGAACAGCATAAAGCGTTTAAATGCAGCAGCGAAAAACGAGGAAGCGCAGAGGGGGGAAGCAGCAGTAGAAAAATAGAGTGAAGTAGAGAGCAACGCTGACGTTCGCAAAGAAGAAGAAATGGTAATTATTCTTGCTTGCTGACAAGGAGAAAGCAATAGAAGCGCAAGCTGTAGCAAGCAAAAAAAAAACGCTCACGAGCGAGTAAGTCTACAAAAGATTGAGGAGAAAGAAATGTTGTGTTTGTGGCAAGAAAGTTGGTAGCAGCGTAAAGATATTGTAGAGTTGACGAAAGCAGCTTAGAAGCATACATACAAACAGCAAACAAGCTGAGAGGAAGCACAGAGTAGCTAAAATCGCTCAGGTGATAGTTCTGAGATATTTGAGCACTAAACGCGTGAACTACTTCAACGGAGCGCAAGTGAGAAACTGATTGAGCGCACGTAGAAAAGAGTAAACGTGTATTGGCGTTAACTCTTTACGTCACGCTCTTTACTGCGACATAAAATTTTTTTTTTTTTTTGTTAATTGGTGAATATAGAATAAAAGTAAAACACAAATGCAAAAAAAAATAATTTTTTTTTTTAAATTTTATATTTTTTTTTCAAATTTTCTCAACATGTGGTGGGTGTATTTCTAGCTATTAGTGTCCTCTTCACTTAAAAGAAAATAATAATCAATATTTGTGCAAAATTAAAAACATAGATTTCGCCAACCGTCGTAAAAACAATAAAAAGTAGGTGGTTACCAACGCTAACCACCGTGACGTAAAGAGTTAAGGAAAATTCTCAAGCACCGCAGCTAAAAAAAGCTACCCTAAACAACTTAAGCAAGAAATAAATTGTGGAGACTTGCCGCATAGAGCAACAGAGCGCAGTGAGTAGCAGTCACTCTCTAGCGCGCTCATTCATGCTCGCTCTCCATCGTCATTGAACTTGAACTGCAACAGCGAGCACTACTGAACTCGTAACCGATCTCACCTTTTGTGCGCTCGCAGAAGTCTTCAATGTTATTGCTGACAAGATCAAGGTTATTCCGCTACTACCAGCGAAGCATCGTCCCATTGTTGCATGTCTCATAGCTGCGGTGTGTACTTAACAGCGCGCTAGCTGCTAATGAGTGTAGAGTTTTGTGTTGCTGCTAAATAAACCGGTTACATTTTAAGAGCGCTTTTTTTTTCTGAAGACTACTCTTGTGTGTGGAGTAGGAAAGGTATTTTTAGTTATAAATACTTTGGTAGCTGCATTGCTGTTGGCATTTGTTGCTGGTAATTATTGTTGGCAACATAGCTGATGAGATGAATGTATGCATGGATATGTTATGTTATGTGGTATTTATTTCAGTTAGAAGCTGGTTTAATAATATAATAGACAAAGCAATTTTCATTTTAAATCAGAAGACTTAAGAAACGAACCTGCTGGTTTTTTAGAATTGAGACTGCATTTTTTTTTTTTACAAAAAAAAGTAAAATTGCCTAATGATTCAATAGGTATAAGAATTCAATATGCAAAGCAAATTTTTATTTTGAATCGAAAGACTTAAGCAACGAACTTGCTGGTCTTTAGTAGTACTCAGATTGCATTTTTGCAAGAATCAGTCAAAGGTTCATCCGGTATAAGAATTTAATATGCCAAGAAAATTTTAAATCAAAAGACTTAAGAAACGAACTTGCTGATTTTTTAGAGTTGAGGTTGTATTTTTTTTTACGAAAAGAGGTAAGATTATCCAAGATTTGGAAGAAAATAGTCAAAATGAGTCAAAGATTCAACATGTGTAACAATTTAATATGCAAGGCAAATTTTTATTATAATTCAAAAGACTTAAGAAACGAACTTGCCAGTTTTTTGTGGTGTTGAGATTGCATTTTTGAAAGAAAATAGTTAAAATCACTCAAAGGTTCAGCAGGTATAAGAATTTAATATGCAAAGCAAATTTTTATTTCAAATCAAAAGACTTAAGAAACGAACTTGCCTTTTTTTTGTGGTGTTATATTTTAATTCTTTTTCGAATTCAGCATTCCCAATCAACGTGGCCTACAAATCTAATTTTATGCCCACTATATCAATTCACACGTTCCCTTAAATACTTGTTTACAAAATCCAAATATAAACCACAGATCTCAAATATGGCATCAAATGTAAACACTCTTAAAAGCGACAAATCCAAAGGAAAGTCGATAAGTCAATCAAGTTTCACTGCAGAAAAGATTAGCACAAATTATTAATTGAAAAAAGACTGGAAATAAAAAGTCAATCAAATACAAATAATGTCAAAGTGATATGCGTATTATGGCTAATATGCTGATGATATTGGTTGCTGGTGATAAAAAATCATTAAAAAAAAAATAAAAAATGCCAATGAGATAAGTAATTAGTGAGCTTGCGTGTTTGTCGCAACAAACATTTAACAGCGGAAAAACAAATGCATTTGAGCGAGAAAGCAGGAAGGCATATGGAGTTAGGAAAAGAAGGGCGTGCGAAAATAAAGAAAAATATACATAAATCACATACTAAAAGATGCGTTCATAAAGGACATGATCTTGCGTTGGTTTTCTTTGTGGCGGAGAAGTGAAGTGTGTTTTCGTTGAAACTTACTAAAAGAACTTGCAAGACAATTAAGTTGATGTCTTCTTAAATGCTTCAAGTTTCATGCATATGCGGGAAGGATGTGATGTTGTGATATTTTAATCATGTGATGTAGAGGTGATGAATTTACCACACATACTCGCTGTTGCAATCAAATCGTGTGAGCTCTATAACATGGAATCTTAAAGTTTTTTCTTTAAGTAGCTGCTTAAATTGCCTATCGAGTTACTTCTGACATTCATGTGATCTCGTGATGTCACTTTATCATGTCTGATCAAGGGTATTAGGCTAATTTATGTTCTTTTACAGCCAAAAGGCATTCAAAAGCAACAATTTGTAGTCGTTTTTCCACTACTTCCTCTAATCTAAGTCCTATTCTATCCACAAACATTATTTCCTCAGCCTGCAAACGATCTCAAAAAGCTTTTCCAGTTTTTACTAATAGCTTTCCTTGCAATCCAATTTATTTATTATCAATAAGCAATCTAAATAAATAAATTCTGTTTTGTGTTAACACACTAAAATACTTTTGTTGCTAGACATATCCACTTTCCTTTCAACTTTTTCTTTAAACGGCATTTAACAACACCCACCAGCATCAATTTCCGTTTACTTGCTGTTGTTGTTGTGGGCTATTTCTTTAAAAATATTTTCACTTATATTTTTGCACATAACTTCATGCAAATCGTTGTGGTCATCAGCAAAGCAAACAAGTTTTGCGGCATTAACTCTCCAATAGTCGATATGCTGATTTGCGCGCGCTGTTTATTGCAGTTGTTGTTGCTGATTTTGTTGTTGTTTTGTATTATTTGAAATCTGCTATTTACCTAAATTCTTATAGCGTCAAATATCATTTGCTGCTTCTTCAATTGCTAATGAGCGATTTTCACTCTTTGTGCAGTGACGGAAAATATGGAAAAATTCTGTTTTGAATTGTGCTTTTGTGTCACACTAAGTGCCGTTATGTGTAGTTAAGAGGTTTTGCCTCATTTCTTTGAGGGTGTATTTGTTGTTTAGTGTTTGTTTTCAGTTTTGGAGTAACAGTTTTGGAATATGATATGATTGAGTTAGAAGCAGATGAAAACTAATTGATTCAAAGATTTAAATTATTTTAGTTGAAATGTTTTGAAATTCCCAATATCTAACAGCTCATTTTGAGATTTGATATGTTTTATGGAAAAACAAAAAGAAAAAAAACAAAAAGTAAAAAAAAAAATTTTTTTGAAAAAAAAAACATTTTCAAAACTTTTTGCTAGTTTAAAAAAAAAATTGCTCCATTTCCTTTTTTAAAAATTCCAAATAGTTGAACTATAAGACATGAACACAACTTTTCGAAATATTCCAAAAATATTGATCGAAATTTTTCAAAAATATTTAGAAATGTTTTTCTTTTAAATATTGTCAGTATTTGAAAATCTATTAGGAATGCTTATTAAAATGTTTAAAATCTTGGAAAAATAGTAACGAAATGATTTGTTGGGGATTTATTTATCTTTAAAAGGCTTTGTTATTCATTTTTTTAAACATTTCAGTATTTCAGTTCCCTTCAAAAAATATGTAAAACTTTTCGAAACTATTTGGAAAAAATTTTAAAAAGATATTTTTTAGTTTTTGAATTGCGAGTTTTCAAGCTTATAGGAGTCATACTTGAAAAATCAAAAGAAAAAAAACTTCAAAGCTTCAAAAATGCCTCAAAACTTTTCAACACTTTTTTCATATTTTACAAACTTTCTCTCTTAGATATTTTCAAAATTCGAATATTTATGTTTAAAAAAATAAGGATTTAGAATTTTTTTTTTTAAATTTTTAGAACTTCCATGACTATTCGAGTACTCACAATAATTCGAAATGAAAGACAAGGATTTTCAAAGATGTAAGATTCACAAAAAAAAACTTTATAAACGTATTTCAAATATTTCACGAAACTTTTTTTTATAGCTGTAGAATTGCTGAGCTTGAAAATTCATAATATTTCGATATCAAAAAAATTATAATAAATTTTCGGCATTTTTAGCCTAATTTAATAATTAAAAAAAATAAATCCTTTCGAATATCAAAAAAAAAAAATATTTTGGAACACTGTCACCCGTTACTTTATAGCTTAAGGACACAGAAAAAATTGTCTAATTCTCCTTTGTTTCATTCCATACTACACACCACTTTTCTCGTTGTCACAGCTATTCTTCATCAATACGATAACATACGACATTTGCTATAGTCATACCCCATGATTTTATGTGCTTCCATAACTTTTTTCGAAACAACAACAAAAATAGAAATTTTAGGCTCCATAACTTGACTACATAGTTTGGAAGGCACCTGCCTCGTGTCGCTTACTGCTCCCTTTCGGCAGCAACCAATAAGTACAAACCAATGTTGCGGCATTGCCACACGACACTTTGTCATTTCTTAACGTATCGGCGATTTGTGGCGCCACAGTAAGACAGAGCGCTGCAACCGAACCCCATGCAACTGCCAGCATTTTTACTTGGGCTGGCTTCTTCAGCAGTAAAAGATGCTACCATTGCTTATACTCGTACATACATACAGATAGAGTATACATGAACTAGAGATGAGAGGGAGCATTTTTTTATGTTGAATCCCGATTTGATGAAGATATCGAATGAAATTTATCGATATTAATGAGCAAGAAACGTATAAATAATACAAAGGGCTTGCAGACTAGTAGCTACAACTTTTGTATAAAAATATCGAGTATAAAATATCGATATCGATTAGCAAAACACTGAAATGACATTGTCACCAATCGTTGATTCCTCGATTATTTTCGTCTGAACCTGATCGCTCCAAAGTCACAGTCTCTTGCCAACCTAACCATATTTTCCCCCCCTTTTTATTTCGTACTAAGTTTTTTGAATCCCGATATCTTACTCACATCTCTATTACAAACACTTGCATCCACAGCTGCGCTAAGATGTTGCTGTTGTCGCTAATAGCTTCGACTACAAATGTCATACCACATTTGGTTTGGTGTCAGTTGCATTGAGTGTTGGTGGAAAATTAATCGTAAGGATTACAACATATGGCAGCTACTTAAATACCAGATAATTGCATGTTACTATGCAAAGCTTGATAAAGGCATACGCATACATACACACACGCATACACACAATACGAGATTGATGCCATATACGTTAAAAGAGGAATTCGATGGCTCCCTTGAGCCAAATTTTATTGGTAGCTAAAGTGGTTTTTGAAAGCGGAAGTATTTTTACTGAAAATATTACAAATCTTATTGTTGCTTTGGAATGAATGTTTTATACTAGATGGCGCTGTAGTCGATGTCTCAAAATAGCATAGTCATACTGCAAACTAAGCTCTTTTGTACCCACTGCTCTTCACTATACTCCCTCTAATCCATTTTCAGAGTTTACTATCAACGATGGGAGTTTCGATTCTCATTATTAAATTATGCCTTTTATATATTTTTATAATTTTTTTAATCGACGATCGATATTCTTTTCGATTTTTCGACTTTTATCGATTTTTATAAGTTGCTATCGACTTTTTTTCGATTTCATCGGCTTTGCTAAGTTTATTACCTTCTGGTGAGGGCTTTTCTGAAACTTTAATCGATTCTTATCGACTTCTTAGATTTCTATCGATTTATAAAATTTCTATCGACTTTAAAACTCAAGTATCGATATACATATTTTATTAATCGACATAGTTTTTTGTTCTGCAACCGAATATCAGTTACAATTTACGAATAATCTCTGTGTAAAACAAGGCCGGCTGATCTAAGCAGTACCCATGGAAGCCAGCCACCCAACGCCAATCGCCCGCATCTTAAATGCACATCGATCATTTTGCACGTTTGCAATATCTTTTTTTTTTTAGAACGCTGTCATGGTTGCTGTTAGCGAGATTTGTCTTTACTTCAACATCACTAAAGCAGCGTTTTCCTGTTAACTGTGAAAGTTCTTTTAGCACTTTTTTGTTGTTGCTTTTCTAACTTGCTAAGCTCTTACTTTTCTAGCTGATTACTTTGACTTTTTTCATATTTCTAAGGCTGATAAATTTTCCAAGTTTTTTTTTTACATGCAAATAAACATTGGGAGAAATATTTATTGCTCAATGGCCGATAAAAGATTAATCAAGTAGAGAATTGCTGTTCTTTGTGCATTTCACTTCCCATTCCTGAGGCGTCAATAAATAAATGCAAATAAAAAATTATGAAATATGCAAATTACTGAGAAGCTCAAAAGAATTATAATAAAAATCGAAATAAAAAACGCAGAAAAAATTGTGCAAAGAAATGTGAAAGTTGTTGTTAAAAAAAAAGAAATAAATTTCTGCAGAGAGCGGATATTTGTGGCTGTGGATTAGGTTGCTAATCATGCGAGTGTGTGTGTCTATATATGTGTGCGTATGCTAATAATTGCTAATATCAGCTCTAACGGCACTTAATAAATTTTGCACGCACAAGCGTCATTTGAGGTGGAAGGCATAGTAATTATCTGAAAGTGAGCTATTCGAACTTTATTGAAGATTTGTTTTTTTATTTTTTTGTGATGCAGCAAGAATTAAAAGCTAAATTTAGCGAAACTGCCAAACATGGCTGCCAGTTGTTTTCTTTTTTCATATTTTATTTTCATTATACTTTTACTTTTTGTGGAATTGAAAAAAAATTGGGAGTCTCCATTTAAAATTTTTTGCTTTTTCAAATCTCTTTTTTATATTTTTGGAAAAAAAAAATTTTATTTTAGCTTTAAAAAATGTTGGTTTTTGTTTTACTTTTGAGTTGTTTTTACTAAATTTCTTTTAATTATATTTCATTTACCTTTATAAATTGGTAACTTGAAACAAAGTTTGTGTGACAAAATAGTTTTTTGGTTTAATTTTTTATTCAAATGAAGAAAAAGATTCATTTCTGATTTTTCCAATAATTACTTAATTTAACCAAAATAATTTTTTGTTTATTCCAGTTTTGAATTTTTTTTAGTTTGTTTTGAAAAAACACAGAAAAATATAAAATGTTTATCAGAAATAATTTTTTTGATAACTTTTGCTTTATTTTTTTTTTTTTAAATATGCCTATTTACAATTTACTATTAAAAAAAAAATAAGAATAATTTGAACTTGTATACAAAAAATTACAAATAAAAAAAATTGATTTTTTATGAAAAAAATTACAAATATAAAAATTAAAATTTCGAAAAAAAAAAAAATTTTAGAACTGTAATTAAAAAATTTTCTATAAATTTTTTTTCGTATCAGGCTGTTCAAAGTTAGCATTTACTTATTTTTAAACACAAGAAATTACTCAAACTATTCTCTAGAAAGATTTGAGATCTAATTAAATAGTGATTATTGCCAAATAACGGTGCACAGCTGCTCACAGATTTGTATTTTCTCAGTATTTCTTTACAAAGTTTACTCTTCTGCCAATTTTACAACTCATTCTGAAGCTATTATAACTGTTTTTCGACTGTTTGGTGAAAATAAACGCACATAAAATAATAAAAAAAACCCAAATCTAGCTCACATAAAAAAGTAAACAACTTTTCTTGTGAATTTTATTTACTTTCCAATGATTTGCTCATTTCATTCATTGAACAAATTAAAAGAAAACATTAAAAAAAAGTACATCAATAAAAATGCTAAGTAACACATATGTACGTATGTATTGGTGTACCGGCAAAAGGGTCAATTTCATATGAATGTATGTATGTCTATATGCTATATCAATTACTCAATCAGCGGGCAGTGTAAAGTATTAGAATTAAACTTTCATTAGATTGCCTTATGAAATGTTTCAAAGCCAAAATAGGCGCTGCTCATTTGGAGCGCAATTAATGAAGAAAACATTTGCTATTAGAACTGAACACAATCACTCAATTGAAAGCTTTTATCGGCTGTTCAAAATCAATTCCCAAATAGCAACCAATTCGTTTATTTCTAACCGCAAATCGTAACCGAAACCGAATTGTTATTGGCTATGCTACGCCTTATGCGGCCACAAACACAGCTGCAGGGAGAATGATGCTGTGATTTTTCTTTTTTTTTTTTTGCTACAAATACAATAACATGCTGCTACTATGCTATTAACCCGTTTTTTTTAATGCTTCAATGAATTGAAATTCTTTCAAATCTATATCTCTTACGCTCTTTCCCAGTATAGATTTCAAAAAAACAAAATAAAAATTTGCTTTAATTAATTTTTTGTTGTTGAAATAGCTGTTAAAACCACCCAATTTTAAAGGAGTTGCAGTTGGTTCATTGGCTGCTGCACAACGCAGTAGGGCTACATTCTAAGGCACAACAAATTATTTCAGCGGGTTCGTTGCTTCAGTCTTTTGTTTAAAGTTGTACTAATTAAATACGGTACGCTAGAATTTCTATTGCTGGCGTTGCGTGTGGCAAAGTTAATTACGAAATGATTAGCTGCGCGAAAGCACACCAACAACTGTGGAATAAATTCAAATTTTGGATGCAGAGAAAATTTGAAATCAATTTAAACTAAGAAAAAAAATGGAAATTGATCGCGTCAAAAAGTAAATATTGGAAAGCATAAAGGGATGCAGAATTCAATTGAAATTTTTTTGTTAGATAGATTTAAAAATATATCGATCAATTTCGATTGAATTGAAAAGTTTTATGGTAAATATGAATATTAGTTATCGATAAATATTCTATATAGGTTAACTTTTAAACATAATTTTTTTTTTAATTTTCTTATAATAAAAAATTTATAAAAATTTCAACAGCAACTCTTTGAGAGAAAAAAAAAATTTTTCTTGTAGCTGAAAAAATTTTTTTTTTACTTACTATGCAACAAATTTCAGGTAAGGCAGAATAAAATATATAAAAAAGTAAATACTTAGTTACGGCTTATGGACTGCCAAAGCTTGCACGCAGAGTAAAAAGTTAAATATTTGTATTTCTCATGCTAACAATTAGAGGCTTAAAAGAATAGAAAAAGAGTAAATTTGCTTTATTTTTGCTATTATTTTTTGTTTGTTTTTATATCAACACTCAAAGGTGCAACCAAAAAAAACGTATTGCCAATTAGAAGGAAACAAATTAAAATGCCGTTATACGTGAAAGAGGCAAACAGTTCCAAATGATTAGAAAATAATAGCAAAAGTGTTTGCAAATATCAATATTTGTGAAAGAACCATAAATTTGAAAATAAATACTTTAAAAAAAAATAAGGCAAATAAGGCTTAAGTGTTGAAAATATTAAAAGTACAAAGAAAGTTAAACAAATAATTTAATGGAGAAAAAATTGGCGAAGGCAATGAGCAACTGCAGAATAGAGATCTTGTGAAGCTAGTAAGCCATCTTGTTAAAGTGGAAATTAATCGATTCATTTGATTAAAATTTTTTACTCAACTACCGATGGTGATTGAATGATAAATAAAATATTTACAAAACTTTTTACTGATTTGAAAATTATTGTATTAGACGGCATCGACTAAATGAAAATTTTATAATCGATTAATCAATATCAAATCTTTCTATTAATCGTAATGCGATTAATGGGTTCACCTATAACTAAAAAATTTATCGATTGAGAAAATTAAGAATAAATTAATATTTAAAATAATAACGGAAAGTCATTGAAAATAATCGAAATGTAATTAATTGGCACTATAACTTAAGTAAAATGTTAGTTAGTTAGAAATTAATCGTTTAACTAAAAAGTGAAAATGTATTTATTAACTTATAAGGTGAATCAAATTAAAATTCGAAGGGTTTTGGATTGCTTAAACTATGACTAATCTGGCCACCAATCGCTGTTAAAATTTGTGACTAAAGTTTTAAATTAATCCAAAAACTAAATTAGAAATCAAACGATTGATAATGACTAAACGAAAAATAAATCAAAACTTGCGCTAAGGATAAATAAATTGATGAATAAAATCTAGATCAAATTAAAATTTAATTGATTAGCTGGAATTCACTAAATAGAAAATTTATCGATTAATCAATAGAAAATCATAATCGTGGTAGAAATGATGTAAATTAATCTATCAATCTATCGTTAAATGAGAAATCACACGATTGATAATGATTAAATGAGAAATAAATAGATTAACGACAATCCGGGCTAGGCATAAATAGATCGATTAATAAAATCTAGATTAAATAAAAAATTGATTGCTTAATTGGAATTCAATTAATAGAAAATTAATCTATTAATCACTAGACTTTTCTGATATTGATCGAAATGTGATTATTTGGGACATTAGTTGTGCTCGAAGTGTGATTGAAGTTGGTAATTAATCGACTGATAATTTAATCATTGAAGTAATCTGCAGAAAAAATGTTTAGTCGCATCTAGGAATATAGGATCTTTTCTGTTTTGAATGAGTCCGAGCCATGCATATTCGTTTCCACAGAAAATAAATCCACCCAAGATGCCTATTCTCGCCACACCCAAAGCGCTTAGAATCTACCAAACCCTTAATTATTTCTGAGAGCTTCAAACGCACCTCTAAGTACAACTGCTAACGACCAAAGAAAACAAAAAAATTTAAATCGTTTTATGTTTGATAAATTTCTACGATTTCTTATTTGGCTTAGCCCATCACTAATCTGAATATCAATATCTCGCTCTAAGAACACCAAATACGGTTATAGTGAAAATATGCTAAATAGAATGTAAATATTTAAATAAACATAAAAAGTGTTCGCACATTCGTCATAGCCGTAGGTGAACGAGAAAAATGTTAATTTCAAGAAACAAAAAAAAAATTTAAAGAAAAAAGAATTCTAAACAGTTTCACCTAACAAAAATAAATATAACCTGAGTTTCATTTCGCAAGTCGCTGACCAAATGATGGCACAGACCAAGCGGAAGCTGACTTATTGCCGAAGCCATTGAAAATCGCTTAGCTTAAATAACACTGTGCAACAGCAAATTTGTTCTACAGCACGTGCTACTCATTTAGCGCTTAACCGTGCTTAAATGGAAAATTAATCTTTTGATTAAAATTGATTAAATGACTTAATCGCAGTCAAAAAAACCGCTAGTCTATTAAGAAATGAATAAACAGATTAATAAAATCTTTTTAAGTTGGAAACCAAGCCCTTCATTACAAGTGATTAATGGGAATTAGTCAAATAATGTAAATAAATAATTTTCCTATAAATTCTAAGATTATAAAAGTTGGGAAGTAACGGATTAGTAATCTTGAAATAAAGTCCATTAACTAAATTACAATTAAACTGAAAACTATTAACTAATGCTAGTTTTATCATTTAATCGGAATGTGAATAATTGGTACACTCAACGCAGTCAAAATGTGGTCAATGCTGAAAGTCAATTGAATAATGTAACAAAGTTAGAAATTATTTGAATAATCAATATATGATTAATTGTAAACAGTAAGTAACAATTAATTTATTAATCGAAATCTGATTAATGAAATGGAAAAATATTTTATTAAATTAATTAGTTAAATTTTGATTAAACTAAAACTTCATAGAATAACCATAGGTGATTAAGTGAAAATAGTTTGTATTGATTGAATTGTGGATAAAGTGATTAAGTTAGAAATTAGTCGATTAGCAAAAATGTGATTAATTATACACCGATTAATCAGATTAAGATTAACTTAAAACTAAAAGGATGAATCGGCATTGATTAAATGAAAAAGTTATTGCGTGCTTAATAATTATATTTAATTCACATGTCTATTTTAATGAATGTCTCGAGTGTTCCACCACGCGCTGTCAGAAAAAATTGGTTGTACAGTGTAATCATTACGAGAATACGAGGAAACTCTGCATTAACCGTTACACATTGGCATTGCTATGCTAATTTAATTTGTACAAATGTTTATTGGAAGAATAAACAAAAACTGAAGAGCTCGAGCAGTGGCGCAGCATTGGGAATTGAAATTTATAGCTGAAAGGCGAAAGAAGAAGTTTTGACTGACAAAAAACGAAAAGAAAAATCTGAAAGCGGAGAAGCGATCGCAAGCGTTTTAGGAATTAATTAATGAGCGTGCTTTAACGGTTGTTTGTGGATGTTTCACTGCTGTTCTGGTGATTGGAAAAGAGGTAGTTAATAGGCAAAATAGAAAAAAAAAATTAGAAGGTAAAAAAAAAGGGAAAAATAAAAAAAAAAAAATAATTGAAAACAGAATAATTAAAATGAGTATAATTATAATTTAATTGATCGTTTCATATATTTTTTTACAAAAAAATAACTATTTATTATACTTGTACGAAAGACTTAGGAAACGAACTTGCTTTTAGATATTGCAGTAGGACTTAAAAAAAATGGTGGAAAGCACTTCTAGGCAAACAATGTGTTTTACAAATTTTAATTTTATATTCATTGAAATTTTTATTGCCATAAAATGCATTTTTTCTTTGAGAAAAGCTACAAAAAATTACTGCCTTATTCGTGCAAAATCAAATTCCTAAGTTATGCAAAATGTGAAAGTAAAGCAGTTCACTGACCACTTAATCAGCTCACATGTGCTTAAATGGAGAAAGGGAACACTTCTTAATTTATATACTAATATTTACTGGCCAAATAAATCAAACAAAATAAACAACTGTAAATATTTACATATCTTAATAAAAATTATACTTCTACACAAAAATAAAATACGCTTTGTTGGATTGGTTTGAATATCGATCAAAAATTAGCAAACAAAATAGCCGAAGTAGTTCTATGGGTCACGAATGAAGTTTGTTTGAGTAGAATTAAACTTGAATGAAAAATGAATTTTATCTTATAAAATTTTGTATAAATTTCAACAGTTCGTTTTTAAAAAAAAAAAAAAAAAAATACAAAAAAAAAAGACAAACGAGAACGAGAAGTTTTTATAAAAGTTTTCTCCAACTAAAAAGAATTAAAAAAATTAATACAAGTGAAAGCGTTTTGGCAACCTGAAATGAAGAAGACGCTCCAATGTATCTTGTGCTAGATATGTATATGTTTTAAATGCCCAAATTAAATGTTGATACAGTTGTTAAAGGGTGTCTTATTTGGTGATGTTTATGTACATATATACATAAACTGTGACTTAAATGTTTTTTTGTTAGTTGATTTATGATACCATAAAAAATAAAAGCAAAAAAAAAAATTTTAATTTTAATAAGCGAGATATTTCAGTTAATGCTTTCTTTGTTAACAAAGAACAAAAAAAAAGTTTATCCGCTTCAAATACTTAGTCAGTGTGTGGCATTAATAAAATCTTCTTCAATTTTATGTACTTCAAAATTCAAATTCAATGAAGCTGCTTTTTGAGATTTTGTATGTGAAAGAAATATGTAACAGCTCTCCGCTGCTTGATAACTTCATACCAACAATTTGTGTTGATATAGAGATCGTTTAAGGTTTATTGACTCGGCGCTTGCAATGCCACACGTACGTGCACTGAATTAAGCTGCAGTTTCGTTGAAGAGAAATTCCAAAATTTCAAATTACTCAAAAGCTGCTAAAAATAAATTGGAATGGAGCAAGTTTCGCTTTCGTTACCAAATTTTTTTTAAAAATTATTTCAAGTGAAATATTTTTTTCTTTGTGTTTTTTGTTTTCAATTATTTTTACTTATTTTGCAGCTTCTTTCTTATTTATCTCTTCATTTAGTTATTTGCTTGGAGCTGTTTAAATTTAAAAATTTAAGTGCTTTCACATTTCTTGGCTCATTTGCCAAGCAAATTTTTTAAACGACTCAATTACAATTTTTTAGCATTTTCCAAATTACAATTTAAACTTACTGAACAATTGTGCTTTAACTTTTTATAAATTTGCCTTATTTCAATTAATTTTTTAATATTTTAAAAGAATTTTTAGACTTGGCAAAAGCATTATAAAAAACGTCAATAGTAAATAATAACAATTTCATTGCACTAAAAATTAATGCTTTAACATTTCATTCCAGCTTTATTTGACCTACTTTTTGTGGCTCACAAGCAGCTGCTTTAAAGTGGAATAATACCGGTAACATTTAGCACAAGTGTACTCGTATTAGTGCAATACAAGTATACATTTACACATACATATACATAGTCGAATCTCTCTTATGCAAAATTCTTTGTTTGTCAGCAGCAGCCTTGACTGACAGTTACAACTGTTATATGTTAACTGCTTCAAGCAATTGCAGATTAATTGAGAAATTACACATTTATGCAGATATTTCTATATTCATGCATATTCATCTATACATATATGCTCATACATACATATATACTAATATAAGAAAATCTGTAGTGCAACATAGTTCCATGAATTGATAACTGAATACTTCACGAGTGGAAAACAAGAAAAGTGGGAAACAAGCAAAGAAAGACTGAGGTAAATGAATTGTTGGTATGTAAATGGTTTATACGCAATTGTGCTATTAATTTTACGCGAGGTACAGTGGGACGAGTATGGTTTAAATGGGTTTAAAAATAAACAATAAAATTTAAATAATAATGAAATAATAATATAATAAAATAAAATAAAATAAAATAAAGTAAAATAAAATAAAATAAAATAAAATAAAATAAAGTAAAATAAAATAAAATAAAATAAAATAAAATAAAATAAAATAAAATAAAATAAAATAAAATAAAATAAAATAAAATAAAATAAAATAAAAGAAAATAAAATAAAGTAAAATAAAATAAAACAAAATAAAATAAAACAAAATAAAATAAAATAAAATAAAATAAAATAAAATAAAATAAAATAAAATAAAATAAAATAAAGTAAAATAAAGTAAAATAAAATAAAATAAAATAAAATATAATAAAATAAAATAAAATTAAATAAAGTAAAATAAAATAAAATAAAGTAAAATAAAATAAAATAAAATGAAATAAAATAAAATAAAATAAAATAATATACAATAAAATAAAATAAACTAAAATTAAATTCATTTTAAAGAAAACTGATTTTTGCGGATATAATTTTCTTATAATAAGCCTGAAAGTATGCAATTCATGAGCCGCTTTGACAGTTGGAGAGCCACTTGCAATTGTAATGCATGTTAAATGCTATGAGGCTAATCTGGTGCCACTTAAAGGTTTTAGCCGGTAATAGTCATAGTTTTTGCCTACAAATTCACAATATTTGCCCACTGTGTAAACTTAAAATAATTTGCTCAATTAATTTACTTCAACGAACAATAAAATTATTTATTGTGCGAATACTGAGCTATTTGTATGAATATAAAGTGAAGGCATGCGATAACACGCTAAACATATCAGGGGCCGAAAAGATATTTCGAAATTTTAATATGAAAAACAAAATGGGAAGAAGTGTTGCATTTTTTATTTGTTGATCGGAAGATCTAAAAAAAAGTTTTTAAATGTAGGTTATAATTCTTTGTTAAATTTTACAACATTTTACGCTCCCTGCAATATACAACAACAAATATGTTAACAAAAAAAAACGAAGTAATTTATTTCTTTTATTACGTTCTGGTTCAAATCGCTGACATAATAAAACTATTCTCTTGCCACGTAGTGTTATGCAGGGCAGATGAAGATCTAACTAAGCATAAATAGTCGCCCTCATAAAAGTAACAACAACAACAATAATAAAAAAATAAAATCTTACACTTTTATGAACGCATCACGAGAAAAGAGATGAAATAAAGAAATGGAGGTCAAAGCATAAAAATGTGCGCACATGAACTCGTATCTAGGCTTTTGAAGTGTAATCGACGTAAAAGAGTGCGCAGAGGATGTTTGCAATTAGTGGATGCGATAACGGTAAACGCTGCTTGTGAGATTAGGTTGTAATATGGAACAAGACTTAAATATGAGAATTTTTCATGTAGATGAATAGAGTAAGGTGATTAGAAGGAGACAGGGAGAAAGAGATATAGTAAGACAGAGAGATAGATATAGACGGGGTGAGAGATAGAGAGATAGAGGGAGAAAGAGAGAAAAGGATAGAGATAGAAAGAGAAAAGGATAGAGGGAGAGATGGAGACGGATATAGTGATAGTGGGAGAGATAGATAGAGAGAAATATAAGCTGAGAGATAGGGGAGAGATAATCCTTCAGAAGCCTCCTCGTCACATGAGAAGGATATGAGAGAATTAGGCAAGAGAAGGAGGCAGTTCCATTTTAGATAAAAACTGAAGCTGATAGAAAGATGTCTCGCTAATGAAAGCAAAGCTCAGCTCTACTTTGATCAAAGTCAGTTTGGCCTGTGCACTGCCTTGCTCTGATTCTAAACCACGCTACGCCTTAGGTCTGTAAGAAAAGCGGTTTTGCGAACTGTTAAAATTTTCGCGCTGAGTGTGCGTTTTTTATTTGCAGCAAGCCTTGGAGAAGTACACTCAGCATGTAGTCGGTTTTTTCTGGCACAGGGCGATGGCTTCCAAAGTCATTTCGTTTAAATATATTAGAAACCCACGTTTGATCAAGAGTTCTCCTACTTTGCTAACATTTATTTGGTTGTATTTGTTTTGGCTATTTTCCACATTGCTTTGTTGTTGTTATTTTTTTGAATAAAAAAATCGTTCCAGTTTTCACTTTTGACACACGAAAATTCTAAACCGGATTTAACTTTCACCCAAACCAGCTGCGCTGGCGCTTTAGAAAAGCATTCATATTCAAACGCGTTTTCTTACTTTTTGTGTGGTATAATATCAAAAGTTGATCAGCCAAATGAGCTGCAGTAGCTAGCATAAAAAACCAACTCCATTTAACTAATTATGTATGCGCATTTTTATTTGTTTGAATGTGCGCATGCGCAGCCTGTCAACGGGTGCCAGCAATTAAAAGAACGTAAAACTAGCAGATGTGCACGTACAACTACAACAAAAACAAAATTCGAATGCCGCACAATAAAGTGCGTGCTACACATACACACACACACACTTAGTTATTAAACAAAGCGAAGTCGGTGAAAGCATTGAAAATTCTGTCAACGCAACAGAGTTCAAATGGCAGCATTCGCGTCTAAAGCGAGCGCCATCAAAGCATTTGTAGCTGCTGCGTTTCATTTTCTTAATTTTGCTTGTTTTGTATTAAAATTTCTTGTTTCTTTAGCTCGTCTCAGTTGTTTAATATTTTAACTTTCCAATGGAGTTAACATCTGAACTCTGGCGGTCGGCCTTGCTTGACAGCGCATAAAGCGGCAGTTTCTCTGTTGTGTGGCAAGTGGTTAAGAACCTCTTTTTCGGTTTGTTGTTGTTTTTGTGTCGCGCTTTGTTGCTTACAATAAATGCTAGTTGCAGTTGTTACTACAAAGTTGTTGTTGTTGTTATTTTTTGTTTGATTGTGGCCGTGCGGTATGTCAAATCAAACTGTCGTCATGCTCGGCACAAAGACCGTTGTTTATGATTGTCGGCTGATACGATTTCTACTACTGTGTGGTATTGTTGTTGTTCATTTTTGTTGTTTCCACAGAAAGAATTTTTTGTTATACGCTTTGATTGCTGTTTGTCTTAATCTTCATCAGCAGCTGTTTGCTTTGTGGGGGCAATTACGCCTCGAAATGTCTTCGTCTTCTACTCCGCTGCCAAAGAATTTGAATATTTCTTTGTTTTCGTGTTGTTGTGGTTTTTGTCTTTAATTCACACCTGTTCTTTAGTCATTACAAAGCAATCCACGACGTAAATATTTGCATTCGTAATTATATTTGACAAAGTGGTCTTGGCTCTGAGATATTTCCAACTTCTTCTAGTCGACCTTTTGCTTCTGCGGCTGTTTGGTATAAAGTATCGTCTTTTATTAAATTTTTGTTTGTGATTGGAATCTTTTTATTATGTCCCTAAAGCATTGCTATAAATTAGAAAATAGCCACAAAGAAAGCTTACAATCTGAGGGCCATTGTTAGGATTAGATTTCCCATATTCGTCTTTCTGCTTAGGGCTTTGGCGTCACAGCGCAGCTTACTCATCATTTTACATAGTCTGACATAAAGTTGGAGAGGGAAAAATGTAAAAGAGACAACCATAGATACAGATATAAATGCGCGAGAGGGGGAGAGCTATATAGTAGAAATGTCCGACCCCGAAACCAAAGTGGCAAAAGTTTAAGTCCGAGTTCAGACCAGCACAACACAGAAAACCGGAACCGAAACTGAAACTGAAACCTATACCGAAACTAAAGTGTGACCCAAACCGAAACCGGAACCGGAATGAGAATGGAACCAGAGACTGGAAACAGAACTGAAATGAAAATTGAACCAGAACTGAAATGAAAATTGAAACAGGGACTGGAACCAGAACGAACTGAGATAAAAATTGAAACTAAAACTGGAACCAGAACCGAAATGAAAATTGAAACAGAAACTGAAACCAGAACTGAAAATTAATTGCAACCCATACCGATATCGAAATCAAAGAGGGAACGGAAGCAGGAAAAGGAACCGAAATAAAAATAAGACAGAAACAGGAATCGGGGCAATAACTGGAACCAGAACCAAAACCTTGGCCAGAGCGGAAACACTATAATAACGAAGAAATTATTACCCGGCACAAAATCCACAATAAAATCTAGAGCCTAACCCAAACTAGAACTAGAAGTGAAATTGGAACCCTGAACGAAGCCAAAACTGGAACCGTAAAAGATTTTGGAATCAGGGAAGCTTTTGAAACCGAAAAAAGGAACGAAAAATATGCTAGGGCCGGAGCCAAAAAAATTAAGACATTTATTGCCCCGAAAAGAATAATAGAGCCGGGACGAATTCGAACCAAAATTGGAAGCAAAATGAAACCAGGACTGGAAAGTAAACTGGAACTAAATCAGAACTAAAATGGGAAACGAAACTAGAATTGAGAATGACGTCAGAAGTGAAACCACTATCGAAGGCAGAAACGAATTATAATCGGCACAACAACGGGATCAGCAGAATTCATGGAATGAGAACGGAGACTGGGGTCAAAACTGGTTTCATGTGTTCAGCATATAATTAGTAGTTACCGTTAAACTGCCGCATTAACTAGCAAGATATGGTTGCGCCTTGCAATTAATTATTTCCAGCATTCAATCAGTTGATGCGGTATTTGACTTGAATAAATATTCTAGTTAGTTAGCTCTGTATCTGATAGAATGAGCGTACTTAATGACTTATTTTGCATCGAGGTGATGCTACTTTTTCTTCTTCTTCTTCTTAGTCTTCTGACTTAATTAATTACGAATAAAAAGAGATTTCAGAAACCCGGCACGATAAAAAAGATAGAAATTCTGAAAACAATACAAAATTTATCTCATCAAAGTAAAGCCACGCTTCCCAATTCCCAGCTCAAAGCTCAAACGGTAAACAAAATTTCTGCGTAATTAGCTTAACTAAATGGTAAGCAGAGAATGAGTGCCAAAGTAACAATTAAAAATGACAATTTGTAATTTGTAATTCAGAGTTTGCTCTAATTCTCGGCGTTGATTAAGATGGAGCTTTGATGTTGAGAAATTATAAACGCGTGTCAGAGTATGAGTGTGTGTGTGGGAGTGTGTTGTGGGAGAGACAAATGACTATAATTAAAACCAACTGAAGAAATTCGCAATGCAAGAAAGTCATGAAATAAAAGCAACGAGTGTAAAATAAAAAATCAGGAAAACAAAGAAAAAATAAAAAAAAAAAATAAAAAAAAAAAAAATTAAAAAAAAAAATATTACAAATAACAGCTCTTATGCGAGACAAAGCCACATAAAGCCTTATAATGGCGCGTTATTCGCGAGAAAATGAATTGAAACCTCATTTGTTCTTTATTTAGACTATCAACTCTTCTTCAGCATTTTTTATATTTTTTTTGTTGTTGTTATTTATTTTATTTTTTATCTGCGATAAGCTTCAACTAATTACATATCACATGCAACCACTAAAACCACAACAACGACATGTAGTTTGCGACTCATCAACTCCACCGCTATGCTCTCAAGTATTCCGTTGTCTTTTGGTGTTTGCAACACCCGCAACGACGCCCAATGCCGTTATTTAACGATTAAATAATCACATTTGCTCCAATTTCGTTTAGTAGGTACTCAAACATACTATAAACATACAAATACATTAGGGTGGGTCAAGTTTTTTTTTTTTACTTGATATGGGTGGAATTTGTGCTTTATAACAAATACGAGTAAAAAAAATCTGAAATAAAGTTTTGCTAAATTTCTGAATAATAATATTCTAAATATTAAAAAAAAAAATTTACTGAACACAATTTTTAAATAAATAAATATACATTTTTTCTGTAACGACCAGCTTTTAATCAGCATCAAACAAAAAATTATATAGAAAACAAAATTAAAAATGTTTCTAAAATCAAAAAATAACATCAAAAACTAAAATTTTTGGAAAGCAAATACAAATTTTTATTAAAAAAAGGTTAAATAAAAAAAATTGTATGAGGTACAATTTACGTTTTCGGATTTGCTTTATAAAGAAAAAAAATGTTTCAAAAAATAACATAAAAAAATAATTTTAGGGAAACAATATTACAAATTTTTATTTAAAAAAATTTGCATTTAAATTTTTGTGAAAAATTTTTTATTTTATGACCATAAATTTTATGAGAAATTTTATTTTTTGCGTAAACATTAAAACTTGAATTTTAAGGAAACAAAATTACAAATTTTTATTGAAAAAAAGGTTAAATAAAAAAATTAGATAAGAAAAAAATTTACGTTGGAGAAAATTGGTTATTTTATGACCACAAATTTTATGAGAAATTTTTTTTATTTGTTAAAAAAAGTAAAAATCAAATCAAATTTAATAAAAAATATTTAAAAAAAATTTTAATAAAATATATTTCGTTTGGGAGAATTTGTTATTTTAATAGCACAAATTTTATTGGAAATTGTTTTTTGTCTAAAATCAATTCATCAATTTGTTAAAAAAAGTAAAAAATAACATCAAAACTAAAATTTGAAGGAAAAAAATGTATGAAAGTTTGTTTTTTAAATTTATATGAAAAATTTTATATGAAAATAACTTATGCTTGACATTTTTTTTTATTAAAAAAATCAGTTTACTTAAAAAATTTATTTTTTACAAGAAAAAATTATAAGCGGTCAAAAAAATCATTCCACCCTAATATGCATACATATGCAAACATAAAGGTTCCTATAGGTTTAAGTAGCATCCCACTGTGTACTTCATTACAATTCATTCATTCATTCAAGCAGCCACATTACAAGAGACAAGAGCTCTGGGAATTGCAAATGTGACACCTGAGCTGTGCGACGTTGCGCTTTGAGGAATGTTCTATGCAGTGACCCTGCAGGAAATTTGAGATGTTGTTAGTTGTGAAAGTGTGAAGTAAAATACTGCGAAAGAATAAATAGTCTAGGTTTCTTTGACTTAATTTCCTAGGCAAAGTCTGAGATCATTAAGGGGACTACCAAAGAAGAGTCCTCCTAGTGCTTCCCTTTATCTCAACTACTTTTGCTGAGGAGGCTTTTTCAGGATCCCCACATTTCTTGTCTACCCGTCCGCTTTTGGGCCACCCACTGTCTCTGTTTTGTGAATATCTTCTAAGCCATAAAACAACAATTACCAATTATTTAGCGACTCACCGCTGTAGATATGTATGTATACAATTGGCCTTCAAGTTTTTTGCTACTCTTGTTCCCGCTATTTATCAATTTATACAACTTGTTATTGTTGTTGTTGTAGTTGTTTGCTTACTGCCACACAATCTGCAAAATATTGTTGCTGCAACGCCACGAAGTTGCTCCAATTCTGTCAACCATGCTGTGGCACTTTTCACGTCTTCCTTCCTTCCTGCCTTACTTCAGCTCAGCCTGCACCTCACACCTCGCAAGTGGCTGCGTTCCATTCATCAGCCGTTTCAGGTTCAAGCTTCGCTGCAATCACAATCAACCGTCGTCATTGAATGCGCGTTTAAAGAATTTTTTTCTCATTTTTTTTTTCAATTCCATGAGCCGGCTCATCTCCTCCGCTACAAGCAATTTATTTCACTTCATTCAATTTTTGTTTTTGCTTTGCGGTCGTCTGTGAAATTTAACAAAAATTTACCGTAATTTTTGAAGCAAACTGTTGTTTTTTTTTTTTTGTTTTACAGTTTGGGAAATACAATTTAGAATTTTTTAATTTTTCTGATTTTTTAGTTTGCAGATTTTCTAGAGCTTCCCATAATTAGTTCTTTTGGTCACACGTTGGGCGCTAATTGAATGCAGTTGGAAGAGGAACTCTGCTGCAGCTTGTTGGAATAACGTTAAGAGAATAATAATATGCACCCTTCGGGGAAACTATTCAGTTCGCAAGCCAACCAACAACTGACAACTTGGCACTCTTCCTATTTGGGCGTTCCAACTTTCATATACTTTTGAAGTTTAGTGACGCTTAGAAGATACTTTTCGGACGGAAAAACTTCCAAAACTTTGGTCGCATATTTAAGACGAAGTACAAAAGAAGAAAAAAGCTTTGAATCAGGGGAGAAAAAATGAATAATACAGATATCAAGAAGGAAAAAATTAAGGAGAAGCAGAACAAAAGCGCAAGAGAAATTTTCACTGCAGTGGGGGTCTAAGAACCCTAGTGTCCTTTTACACGGAAAACACTACAAAAAGCGAAGAGGGAGAAGCAGAAAGCCATATGTTAAAACTAGAATCACCTCTCATGCCTGCTGTCTTAGTTGCTAACTCTAATAGACCTGTTTCCTAACAATTAAGCTCTGTTTGATCAAGAGATTAATTATAAGAGTTCACACAAGAATGTACAAACAAAAAAATGCATATAAATACAGACACATATGTTTACATATGTATGCAATTCCATAGCTTAAATTTCTTTAGTCAACAACAACAACAATAGCAACAATTACATTTTTTCCAAAGCCGGAATGCTACAATGACTGGATAGCTGGTTTGTGGCCTTTGTGCTTTGCGAGTTGCTGCTGCCACAAAAGTGGGTCACTGGGAAAAAATTACATACAAACAGACACATGCACGCACACACATACATATGTACGTACATATGTATTAAAGCATACAACTACAACTTAGGTCATGTAAGTCTGGCATGTTCTGTGCTTACGTGGCGCTCACAAGATGCGCCTTAAGGTAGGACCAACTTTTGCCAAGTTTCCCAAGCAAAACTCGGGAGCCGCCAACGCCATAGACTAAACAATTTGATGTCACATGTCTACAAGTGCATTAGGGTGGGTAATATTTGTTATTTCTTTTTTTGTTCTGGGCTTTGTTTCCACCTCATCTCAATTCTGCAGGAAACTCTATGAGAAAAAGTTCTTTTTTAAAGGCCGAAGGATAATCAAGAAATCTGATTGCTCAAGTAAAGTTTTCAAGAAATTAATAAAGCCGTTAGGTGGCGCTATAGTCGCAACCACCCGATTTTGTTCATATTTGAAATAAAGATGGCGCTGCTGCCTCTTCTATCAAAGCTACAATACTAGCTTTTGAACCATCATCGAAAAAACTATTCTGCCATTAAAAACCTGGCACACCCTAATGAACATTGAAACTCATACATATACCGCTACATGTAAGCATGATTGCTGTAATTCTATGAGTCTCGTATTCGTCCCATTGTCATGTCAAATACATTTCTTGTTACTTTTGTTGTTACTACTGTTTAACAATTACCATTGATCCCAGTATTCTTTTGATGGCTGAGACGTTGAGACTGTTCTGCTCATTTGTAGGCTGCTTATTGTGTTTGTAGTTGTTGTAGTACTTCACTTTTGTTATTGTTGTTAGAAAATTTCCAACAATGGTATTTATATTTTTTTTTTTGTAATTCTCTACCACACAGCTTGAATTTCCGCTTGTAATTGAACCGCAAAGCTGTGGCTTCTTCTTACTCCGTCTTAGTTTCTGGCGCTCAGCAGTTATGCGATATGCGGTTGCTGGTTGCTCATTCCCAGTTAGAGTGACACACTATTGAGAATTTCAACAACAAAAAAAAAACTATTTGAAAGCCTAGCTACTTCGCTGAGTTTTGAGAAACATTAATTTAAATAAAAATAAAATTCCTTAACAAAATTTATAAATAATTTTTAAAAACAGATTTGAAGACTTTCTTCAAACGTTGAAAAAGGGTTTTTTAACGATTTTAAACTTGCAATTTATTTGAAATTTTGTTTTTTGAACTTTTGATACATTTTTATGAGCTTTTCGATACTTAAACGCTTTCTAAATAATTTTCAGATCAGATCAAATTTTTCAAAAAGCTTCCGATGTTTTTTTTTTCAGATTTTTTATAATTTCAAAAATTCCATAAGTTATTTAACTGGCGCTTTAGATTAAAAATACAAACGCTAAAAATTATTTGAAAATTTTTTTTTTTTTTTTTTTTTTTTAATATTTCGAATTTTTTTTGTTCAGAGATTTCAACACTTTTTTGTCAACATTTACTTTTTGTCAATTTAACGATAACTATTTCAAGAGAACAACTAAAACTAACTAGAAAAGTCATTGGCAATTAAAATTTTGAAACACAAACGTTTAAAAAAATTTTTAAATACATTTTTCAGATTTCTGTAATAACCGAAAAAAAATAAAAAAAAACTTTAGGAAATTTCATAACAATTTTAACTTACAATTTGTATTACATTTTTCAAATTAAAATTTTTATATTCTTTGAATTTAAATTTTGAAAATTTTCTCTGCATTAGGGATGTATCATAAAAGTTTGGAATTTGGTCTGGAGCTTCAAAAGCTGCATACTCAATAAATTTCGTATGCATTTAAAATTTTTTTTTTGAATAAGAAAATATTATTTCAAGTTAAAATTTTTATTTTTATATTTACAAGAATATCTTTTTCAAGGAAATCGTTGGGAGCACTCCTTGAACACGGTCATGAGCCAGCATAAGCAGCCCGATTTTTTGTCGTGTTTGGCTTTTACACCATCACTTCATTTGATTTCAAAGCTAGCTGCAGAAAATTAATTAGTGCTCAGCGAAATTCAAATAAACGAAGACTGAAAGCTTATATGGGATCAAAGAGATTAATATACATAAACTCAGATATTCAAAAAAAAAACATGTTGAGGAATTCAAGAGCTAATGAAATGCTCAAAATAGAAAAAATTTACTACAATACATTGTTGCATGTTTGGACGAGTGTGTACCACAAATGACACAGTAGATTATAGCGGTAATTAAGAAGGTGTCATTATTGGCTAAAAAAATGGACTGATGAGCTGAGTAGTGATGTTCAGCGAGTTGCAAGCTTTCGCTTTCTTTTCAAATAAAAAAATGTGGGCATTGGATTCAGAAGTAAAAAAGACAAAAATAAAAATGGTTTTACAAGTTTTACGAACGTAAAACAGTAACAAAAAATAATAATTATAATAAAAAAAAAAACAAAAAAAAAATAATACAAAAATTTTTAAATAGAAAAGAGTATAAAGAGACGTATTGACACTTCTAGTTTTCTTAACCTCAAGAATATGAAGACAAGCGAACTTCTCCAACTATTATAGATACTCATCTGGATGTATGAAGAAAGAGTTCTCCTAGATTTAGTAAATAAACTTAAGCACTCTCTACCTACTTTCCATCCGCACTTCCTCCCTCACACCTGCGCAAGTTAAGCTTGATTACTATTACTAGTGAGCTCAACTGACCACCATCTCAAGCGGCTCTTCACACTAGCCACATTTACCAATTCCTCCCACTGGCCAACTATCCAATTGTGGATGCACATTTGTTGTACATATGTAGCTTGGGGCAATAATTTAGGTCAATATATTTGAAACAAATTGAACAAGTTTTTATGTTGGAAAACTCGAAACTCAAACCGCAACGCCCGCCTAAAAGCGGCTACAGTCAGTTTGGATGGTATCTTCATATTTGTGCGATATCTTTTGCCGGTTTGGCTGTTAATTTATGACCATGTTAAATATGCTTATTAGTTGCTAAACTCGCTTAAATGTAGAGAAAAAAAATAAAATATTCAAAATGCTTAAATGCGGGTTGTGAGCAAAGCAGCGGCATAGTAAAATGGGAAAGTCAAAAAAAAAAAAATCGAAAAAAAATATTAAAAGTTTCTGAAACAAAAATTGGGCTGGTAAACAGAAAAGTAGCGGCCCAAAAGCATACCAAAAAAAAAAAATCTTTGCAAAGTTAAATAATTTGCGGTAGCTGGAGTAGTTGCCCTCATAACTCGCAAACTTATTTACCTACATTGGGGCATATGGCTGTATCTACAGTGACGGACATCAGTTTGAGTTTTCTGCGTTTTTCACAAATTTTGGCATAAATAAAATTATTTTCACAAAGCTTGTATAAAAATATGTATCAAGAACTATAAATTTTGTTTTAAAAATTTACTAAAAAAACGAAGAAATCGCATCAAAATTTAAAAAAAAAATTCATAAATTTTAGAATTTTTTTGAGTATGCAGTTTTGTAGCTCATTAAATTTTAATATAATTTGGTGTTCATCTTAAGGTAGTGACACATTTGGCTGATTTTTGGCAATTTTTGGCAACTTTTTTCTCCGCGATAATAATTTTCATATACAAGAAACCCAATTAAGTCGAGGAAAATATTCCCAAAAATCCGAAAAATGTGTCACCAACTTAAAATTAACATCAGATGATACTAAAACTTAATGGGCTAGAAAACTGCATACTCAAACAAATTCAAAAAATTCCAACAGAAAAATTATAATTTTTGATAAAATTTCTTTGAATTTTCCCGAATTTTATGTAAATTTTTAAAACAAATTTATAGCTCTTGTATTCAAACTCGGTACATATTTCTATACAGAATTCGCAAAAATTATTTTTTTGAAGCCAAGATTTGTGGAAATCGCATAACACGATTGTATCTACATTTATATCCGCCACTGTACCTACGAGGCTGTTGCGCATGCGCTTGCTTGAGTAAACGTACTACCATATGGAATATGAAGGCTGATACATTTTTGACGCTGCAAATATCTGCTACATACATATGTCTGTAAGTATGTGTGTGTGTAGATCTTGTTCGCGCAGCGTGTAATTGATAGTTGGAAGTTTTCTTCAAATTCAATTTGTTTTTAAACCATGCAATTTGCTGACATTCTTTCGCAAAAACATTCTAAATTTAAAAAAGTGGGCGGTTAAGGAAAGTGTAAGATGAGAAGCTCCATATTTCTCTGCACATTTTTGTTGCAGCGGTCCTGAGCGCAAAAACTTTCTAATAGATTCCACTTCAATACACTAGCATTCAACCTTAAGAGCCGTGTTAGAAGCATTGCACTACTGGAACACTGATTAAAAAGTTCGACAGCCGCTTTATTAAAGAAAAACAGTTTGAACAGCAATGTAAATCTGTAAAAGTTTATTTGTCACTGTGAACAATTTGATAAGCACTGGATTCAAAGTAGGCAATCAGCTGATCCGAAGTTGTCAAAACAAACAAATTCACAGTCTACGGTCTATTTTTCAGTTAAGAATACTCATAATGTATCAACAGTACTGTGGCCCTTTTTCCTACAGGACTAGTGTGTTCAAATATCTATGTACGATCACGCACAACTTACGCTACATAGATATTTATACACACATAAATATATTTACACACATTGAAATGGGTATTTAAGTGTGAATTGAACACCTTTGTTCTTCGTTTAATGAAACCAGATTACCCAATTTAAGCAAGCAAATAGTCACGATTTCTATACAAATACCGTGGGTGTCATGACTAATTTGCAAAAAATTTAAATTACAAAAAAAACCTGAATATTTAGGAAATGAGTTCGGTTGAAGCTGAAACTGCATATTATATACCCAGTTGTGATAATTGTGCATACCTCATAATATGCGATTATAATTTCCTATAGAGAACGGTTACCTTATTACGATATGTAGTCACCCTGTTGCAATATGTAGAACCACCCTGTGGCATTCCAGTATTAATCCACTGCATATTATATACCCAGTTGTGATAATTGTACATACCTCATAATATGCGATTATAATTTCCTATAGAGAACGGGTACCTTATTACGATATGTAGTCACCCTGTTGCAATATGTAGAACCACCCTGTGGCATTCCAGTATTAATCCACCTCGGGTAGCATGCCTTTTTTCTAGCTCCACAAATATCTGTCGACCTCAATGCATTGTAGAGGGGGTTTAATGGCTGTTGATTCCTGAGGGCTTCGATGGGTAGAGTGCCACGGAAACAACCTCGTCGTGACTTCAAGTGCTCCCATTGCTTAGTAATTTTGCTACATTTCAAAAGACTTACTGACTGTGAAGGATTTAGAAAAAGACAACGAGGAGGGGAGAATATCTCTGGTAGTTTAGGGGGCTGAGGGTATACTCAAGATAGAGTAGGTCCGTCGAAAGGGCCGACTAAAGTACACGTTCCGAAGATTCACGGTATCAAACAAATTATTATGATGTTAATCGGATTGGTGCCTTAGCCTTGGGTAAGGCTTTTGCGGTTACAACAAAAGCAAAAGACGAAGAAAAAATACTCGCTCTCACTTCGGTATTATGTTTCGGGATTTGTGTTACTAAGCTTTGAACTTTTTTTGGTTTTGTTCAATTAGTTTATCATTATTATTTGTTAATTTACCATTTTTCTCTTCTTCTTCCTTTTTTCGTCTTCGTCCTCATTTTATTGAATTTATTTAACAAAAATACTCACACACACACATATGTAGCTACATACATATATATTTTCCTTGTTAAATGAAGACGCAGCCTAACCACAAAAATTACCACAAAACTCTGACCCACAATGGCCCCCAAAGTACACAAATGATTAATGAATTTCTAACAATGCATTTTCTCAAAAGCAATTTCAATACTATTATTTTGTAATTTTTTTCTTCGCTTTTTCCGGCTTTACCTCGCATTCTTGCTTGTTTAGCCATGCTACGAATAATTTTTTTTTGGTTGGTTATTTTTTTTTCTTTTGTTATTAACTGCAACTAGCAACCTGAACTAGCAATTATTTATTTGTTCTTCCTTTCGTTTTGTGCTGCCGCCTAACCGCAATAGCTCATAGCAAAAGCCAACTCCGCTAAAAAGCCAAAGCTACACATGACCCTTTAGAGGGGGAAAGGGGGCAGAACAAGTGCTTGAATGATGGTTTCGCCAGCTCAATATTGACTCACATTAAGTGCTTTTGTTGACCATTTAAAGGTAATTTTTTTTTTGTTGCGGCTGAAAGTAAAAACTTTTTATACTGCGAAAGTGAGCTGCAAAAAGCTGAGATCCATGGATAGTCATGTAAGTTTGATTAAATCTAAGATTGCAACTTTGTGCCAGAATAATGGACAGCAACAATAGAACGATTAGAGATCGGCGCTACAATTAAAACACATAAAAAATCCATTGAGTGCGCTCTAATGGGTTCATTTCATCATTAGATTTAATTCAATTTGGCGCATGTTGACTGATGGCACTACCCATGAGGATGCGATAGGCATGAAGAGACTTGGAAGTTAAGAACGCCTCAAGGGACAGGATAATGAGCAAATAAAAATTAAATGCAACGCCAAGCAATATCCGTGAGTATGATGCAATATAAAAATATAAAAAGAGCATAGAAAATTAAGATAATTACTACTTTGCAGAGACAAACACACACACACACACCTACATATGTTGAGGTTGAAGTGAGTACAAAAAGATGATGGCCTAAGTTCCCAGCACATTGATTTTGATGGGCTTTTGTTTATATAATTGATGAAATGAATTGGATATACGAGAGCTTTAAAGTGCTAATTAAACAAGAACGAGTGCGCACACACTTGCTGAGACTACAGGAGCACGAACCAGCTCATTAGCATTTGAGCGCGCACCTCTTGTGTGTGTGTGTGCAAATCTCGGTCTTCAAGTGTGCGTAAGCCTACTAATTGTGAGCTAGGTAGCATCAACTTCAGCTCCAACTGCAGCTCAAACTTCAGCGACAGCTACATCAGAGGCAGCAATAAATTTAATGACTTGTTTGTGGTAATAATCTAATCAGCCATGGTACTACACATGTACACACACACACATACACACCAACCTAGCTGCATGTTTGACTTAACTCTTTTCGTGTTGTCTCGTAAATAATATCAACGTCTGCGGCACGATTAAAATTTGCATAAATGTAGCAAATAGAGGACTATAAAAACGTCTTTACTATGGCCCTAAGCATGGGAAAGAGGCAAAAACAAATGCTGTGAAGTAATAGATAGGAATGCGCTTTGTGTGACTTTGAAATGCAGCGAAGTTTATGTCTGCGCTGTCAACTGGTGAGAATAGGCGTGGCTGAGCAGATGGTCACGACAGATGGAGCTCAAGGTACAGTGGAGGCTTACGTGTGAATATAAAATAATATAAAAAAAATTAAATAAAATGTGTGGAACGAAATGAGAATTGCTATGAAACGAAACAAAATGGTATGAAATCAAGTGAAACGTAAATAGTATCAGAAACTAAATGGAGAATATAAATGGAAATAATTAAGAGACAAAAATGGCATGTGGAACGAAATGAGAATTGAAATTTAACAGAACAAAATGGAAAGAAATCACGGAAAGCGTAGAGAACATGAATAATTGAGAATATAAATGGAAAGAAGTGCAAAGTCAAAAATTATTATGTGGAACGAAATGAGAATTAAAATTTAAGGGAACAGAATGGAATGAAATCAAATAAAATGTAAAGAGATGAAAAATTAAAAATATAAATGGAAATAAGTTAAATGGCAAACATTTTCTTGTGGAACGAAGTGAGAACTGAAATGTAATGGAAGAATTAAAATTTAACGACACAGAATAGAATGAAATCACGAAAACATGGAGAACATGAAAAATTGAGAATATAAATAAAACGAAGTGCAAAGTCAAATATTATTATGTGGAACGAAGTGAGATTTAAAATTTAGCGGCACAGAACTGAATGAAATCAAGTAAAATATAAAGAGATGAGAAATTGAGAATATAAATGGAAGTATGTTCAAAGGAAAAAATTTTCATATGGAATGAAGTGAGAACTGAAATGTAACGGAACAGAATGGTGTGAAACGGCCGAAATAACACCATTATAAGGGAAGGGAAGGGGTAGGATTAAAAGGGTACCAAAAATCCCTTCTCAGAATTGAAATCTAACGGAGCAAAATACATTGAACTCCAGTGAAACGAATGAGAATCGAAATCAGTGCATGTATAATGAGGTCCAAAGATACAACGGCAGACAATTGAATGAAATCAAGCGGAATAAAAAAGGTCTCTATTGAAATGGATACATACGTATTTGACTAGAAATGAATAAAGTGGAACAGAGTGGATATAAAACATTGTAAAGGGATTATTTGAAAATTAATGTAAATGGAAAATCAATGAATTGAATTTAAATAAATTTAAAACCCGGAAAGCAAAATACGAATAAAGGTGAGATAATATAGTGGAATGAAGTGCGAAATGAAACTTCACGAGGTCAAGGACAATGAACAGTAGAATAATACAATTAGAAGCATGTGTAATGAACTGAATAGAAACTACTCGAATTAAGTTCAAGGTTTAAGCTCATGTTCTCAACTCCTACTTGGAGGTCTGAAAAGATAAATTAAAGACCATTGACCTCGTAAGCCAGTTTCGCTACACGAAAGAGCCCACTGTACTGCCGCCATGCCTAACGAATGCAATGAGAAATATTTTCTGCTTAAATGCGACAGTTGCTGAAGGGCTTATAGTTACACCGTGTGGACTGCATGCCAAAAGATTTTGAAAAGAGGGGACTGGACAATACACGAGTGTATGATTGGCTATCCAGAGCTGTAATTTTCAGTAAGTTAAGTCAACGGCAAGACAACGCGGCTGTTGCACTAAGAAATTACACGCTTCGTTTATCATTAGTTTGCGAATGCGTTAGCGTCCAAATTGACATATGCGCGCAATGAGGATGAGCCGTAGAACTTAATTATGACCACGGTGCAGTATTTTCTTTTACCAACGCGTCCGCTCACCTCTTGAATCCTGCAAACCAGATGCATATTTGATTGTAGTGATAAATTATTAAATAGCTTACAGTTGGTTACCCTATAAGTTAATAGTATAAGAGAACGCTCAGAATTGCGTAAATATGTATATTAAAGCATTAATACAACTGGTTGTACGGCTTTGCTTGTTTGACGAAATAAAGAGTTTTGAATTGGACTACGAAGAAGATTGGTCAATTAATAGTGGAGTTACATGGCGATCCTGCCGAATTATTTACACAGAATAAATTAACGAAAAAAAAATGTGTAAAAATAGAAAAAAAAAAGAAAAACAATAAAAGTTGAATATTTAAAAATTAAAAAAAAAAAAAAAAAAAAAAAAAAAAAAAAGCAAAAAACTGGTAACCAAAATAAAATCAGTATTTGGAGTGAAAAAAAACGGGAAAAAGGCGGTGTAGTGTTCTAAAAATAAAAAATCACAAAAAAAAAAACATATAATTTCCCAACCTGAAAAGCGTGGATTTTCACTTATACATATGTATGTTCATTAAACGAGAACACAACTGTACCCAAAATATTTAAATTCGGACATACATCCTAAAACTAAGCAAGTCAGTGCACATAATAATTTCCAAGAACATACATAACTGTACCAATTATGTTGCGAATAAATATGATAACGGTAACAAAAATCTGCATCATCTAAATGAAATCCACAAATTATGTGAAATATATGTATACATAAAAACGAAAAAAAAAAACAAGTTTAATGACTATACGCACAAATGCTCTCACAAACCACTATGCTAAGCCAATAACAAAAAATAATAAAAGAGTAGACTGCAAACAATAAAGCTCCAAATACTGTAGAAAGAAGAAATGGCTAAATCAACATCGAATGTTTAACTCAATTACAAATGTCAAAATAAGTAAACCGATTACAAGTAACATTAAAATACCAATGGGAACGGATATTCAGAGGACAACAAAGATGCGGAGAGAAGCGGAACACTAAAATAATAATATTTTGTCATAGATTTATTCTTACATATTTTTGTTTTGATTACACATACTCTTTCTTCACACTTCAGTAAAGGAATATGTATATAATATAATAACAACATAAGTAGGTAGAGGTACATACATAAGTACATTTATAAATTTTTTTTTTTTCTTTCTCTGTCAAGCATTTTTCTAAACAAAACACCTACATTTGCACTGTTATAAATGCTTCATATCTATCCATGACACAATTTCAAGAAGAACAATTTAATGATTTGCGCAATGAATTTATAAAGGTAACAAAGAGAATTTTACAGACTCGTCCAGTTTCGACAAACAAAGCTAAAGTTAGAGAATATACAACCTTGCTTTCTGATAAATTTAATTCTGTTCTGTCTTACGCCAATACTCATTACAATAATTTATCAGTTGAGAAAAAAGAGACATTATCACAGAGAATCGCCCATTGCCAAAATCTACTTACTAAGTGTTTTGGAAAATTGAATTATAAATACGAGCTTCTGCAGCAATCACGTGTGTTTTCACTCATAAAAATTGATGTTTTGTCGGATAGTGACACAGATGAGGAATTTTTAGATGCAAAATCGAGTACAGGTCGTGCATTTAAGCGTAGCGCTTCACTTTCAAATTTAACAGATAGGTTGGAAGTTCCAGCAGTGGTTATAAATCAGTACTCATTCAGCAGCACGCCTAATATAGATTTGATTTATACACTTAAAACCAGTAGTACCCCTTCTCTCAGACTAGAAACCGAAATGGCAACGTTAGAACAAAAAAAGACCTTCATAACCATATGCGCAAATATCATACGCGAAAATTATAATGGTGACCCTTTGTCTTTAGAGTCCTTTATCGATAAAATTGCGTTAATAGAAGAGATAACTGATGGAAATCTTACACCCACATTTGTATCTTTCATTAAGTCTAAACTTCAAGGTAAGGCTCGAGAAGCTTTACCAACAAACATTGATTGCGTTGACGACATAAAACGTGCGCTTCGTGCCAGAATAAAACCAGACAACTCCAAAGTCGTGGCTGGCAAGATTGCATCACTACAAGTGAGAAACAATAATTATGCCGAGTTTGCGAAACAAGCGGAAGAGTTAGCTGACTCCTTAGAGAGGTCTCTCATAATAGAGGGAATGACTCAAGCAAAGGCACATGAGACAGCGGTGGAACAAACGGTCAATCTGTGTAGACTTAATGCAAAAACAGACTTAGTTAAGTCGATAATTGCTTCAACGACATTTACAGATGCTAAAGATGTAGTTGCAAAGTTGATTGTTGAGCAGACAAACGAAAACAATGACCGACAAGTTTTAGCTTTCCGCGCAGGCGCAAATAGATTTTCCGACAACTTATTTCATAATAGTCAACGAGGTAATGCACAACAAAATTACTATGGTTCGCGCACCTTTAGGAATGGAAACCAACCCACCAGTTATAGAAACAATTTTAATGGTATTAGAAACCAAAGTTATAACAACTTTAATAACAGGCGCTATAACAATAGGCCTAATAGCAGAAATAATAACAGACCTAACAATATCGCGCGTAACAGCAGCTCCACGGGCAGTCATGAAAATCGGAACGTGCGGGTTTTAAACGCGGATGCCCCTCAGCGCCGCACGCTGGGGGAGGAAAACTAAGCTCACAAAGTGTAGCAAAACAAATATACTGCTTAAGCCTAAATTTTTCAGATTTTGTGGAAGTTGGATGTACTGAGGCAAACAAAATATGCACATTTTTATTAGATACCCAAGCAGATATTTCTGTGATTAAAATTTCATGTTTAAGTAAAAATCCAAAAATAAATGAACGTAACAAAGTAAAAATTACAGGCATTACATCCAGTACTATTACCTCTTTCGGATCAATTCTTACAGATATAGTTATTTCTCAACATTATATCTCTCACACACTACATGTAGTGGGCGAAGATTTTAACATTCCGTCAGATGGAATTCTTGGCAAGGATTTCCTAAAAGCAAACCTGTGCAGTATTAGCTATGAGGATAACTCTTGCTCATTCTGTATAGGCAGTGAAAGGTTAGTTGTTCCAATTGTACACGGTGCAAGCAGCGATACTTTCGTCATACCACCACGATGTGAGGTTTTTCGCTTGTTCGATTTAGGGAAACCAACACAGAACCTTTTTGTTGATGCGCAAGAGCTTGCAGACGGAATTTTTACGGCAAAATGTGTAGTGAATACAGATCATCCAATAATAAAAGTGATAAATACTACTAATGAAACTAAATATATTAAAAATACTGGTATAATATCTGAACCCTTGCAAAATTATACCGTTTATCGAATAACCGAAACCCCATGTGACGAAACGCGTAAAATAAAACTATCTGCTATATTAGAAAATCAAATGCCGCATTTTGATAAAAGCAAGCTTATGCCATTATGTCTACAGTTTTCAGATATTTTTGCTTTGCCAGATGATCAAATGTCAATTAATAACTTTTACGAACAAACACTGAAATTAACAGATAACACACCTGTCTATATTAAAAATTATAGATTACCCTATTCGCAAAGAACTGAAGTTAATAAACAGATTGGTAAATTGTTAAAAAATAATCTGATAGAGCCCAGCTGTTCTAACTATAATAGTCCCTTAATTTTAGTGCCAAAAAAGAGCACAAATGGCCAAAAAGCATACAGAATGTGTGTGGATTTTAGAGGGGTAAATAAAAAGCTCATTGCTGATAAGTTCCCATTGCCCCGTGTGGACGACATTTTAGACAATCTGGGTCGTGCCAAGTATTTTTCAACCATAGACCTGTTCTCTGGATTTCACCAGATTGCACTAAATGAAAAGTCACGCGATATCACATCTTTCAGTACAGATCGTGGCGCATTTCGCTGGAAAGTGCTACCATTTGGACTGAATGTGGCTCCAAATTCATTCACTAGGATGATGTCCATTGCATTCTCTGGCCTTTCTCCACAGCAAGCTTTCATCTACGTCGATGATGTTATCGTAATAGGTTGCAGTGAGGAGCACCATTTGAGAAATCTCACTGAAGTTTTCGAAATCTGTAGAAAGTATAATCTGAAACTTAATCCTAATAAGTGCGTCTTTTTTCGATCAGAAGTTACTTTCCTTGGGCACAAGTGCACTGCGAATGGCCTTTTACCTGATGACTCGAAAATAAAAACAATTCAAACTTATACTATTCCAAAAGATAAAGATTCAGTTAAGCGCTTTGTTGCTTTCGCTAATTATTATCGTAGATTCATTCCAAACTTTGCGTTAGTTGCAGCTCCATTAAATCGCCTTAGTCGTAAAAATATTCAATTCCATTGGGACAGTGTGCACCAAAGCGCGTTTGATAACTTAAAATCAGCCTTAATGTCGCCAAAACTATTACAGTACCCTGACTTCAACAAGACATTTGTCATCACAGTTGATGCCTCCAAACTGGGATGCGGAGCAATATTAAGCCAAGACTTTGATGGTCAAGATTTGCCGGTTTGCTTTGCATCAAAATCATTTACCAAATCAGAGCAGAATAAGCCCGTAATAGAATTGGAATTATTGGCCATACATTTTGCCATAAAAAATTTCCGCCCCTATGTTTACGGAACTCACTTTGTAGTGAGATCTGATCACAAGCCCTTGGTTTACCTTTTTAATATGAAGGACCTTTCTTCGAAATTGACAAGAATCAGACTTGATATAGCAGAATATAACTTTACAATTGAATATATTAGAGGTAAAAGTAACGTAGTAGCAGACGCTTTGTCCCGTCTTTCTATTGCTGACATCAAGGAAAATCATGAGAAATATGCACACATTTTAGCTGTTACTACACGTGCGAGATCCAAGTCCAACGCGCAATTAGCTTCAGATGATGGACATCTTTTTGATAGCAGTGTGGAAGACGTATCGGTTTTTGACGACTTTTTCTCAAAATTTAGTACCAAAATTCCAAAAATTAAAACGGAAATTATATATAACAAAACCAACCAAATTTCAAAATTAATATTGCGCGTATACAAAAAATTCAAATTATTATTCTTTTTACGTGTTGAGATTGCTAACGAAACATTTTGGCTAGACAAAATGCTTTCGAGGCTGGAATGCGAAGCCGGCAATTACAATGTGAATGTTTTAGAATGGCCAAAAGACGACCCCTTTTTTCAAATTGAAACAATAGCTAATTTAAAACAACATGGCAATAAAATATTGCGAACAGTAAAAATCAAACTAACAGAATTAATTGAACGTATTTTCGATAACGAACAGAAGCAAAAACTCATGACTATCTACCACAATGAACCCATTACTGGAGGTCATTGCGGAAGTAAAAAACTATATGCAAAATTGAGGTCGAAATTTTATTGGAAAGGTATGACGAGAGACATCGCTAAGTTTGTGAAATCGTGCAAGAAGTGTGCGATTAACAAAGTAAAGCCTGGAACTAAGGAAGAGTTATCTCTTACGCCCACACCGGTAAAACCATTTGACATAGTGGTGATAGATACAATTGGTCCCTTACCTGAATCCACTCTTGGTAATAAGTATGCATTAACCCTCATATGTGACCTCACAAAATACTTAGTTACCATAGCTGTGCCAGACAAATGTGCAAAAACGGTAGCTAGAGCTATTTTTGAAAGTTTTGTGTTGGTTTATGGTACTATGCGCTCTATTAAATCCGATCTGGGAACAGAATTCAAAAACGAAATAATGCTAGAACTATGCCAATTATTACAAATCAAACATGACTTTTCTACGCCATACCACCATGAAACAGTGGGAACTGTAGAACGTAATCATAGGGTTTTTAATGAGTACCTACGAGCGTTCGTTGGCGAGAATATGTCTGATTGGGATACGTGTTTAAAGTACTTTACTTTTTTCCACAACACAACATCTCATACAGCTTTTGATAACAAATTTACACCATATGAACTCGTTTTTGGGAAAAACGCTATATTGCCATCGGAAATCCGAAAACAGAGCATAGATCCCCTGTACAATGCCGACAATTACGTCAAAGAGTTAAAATATCGTTTACAAAAAACGCACTTGATGGCTTCGGAACTACTCAATGAACACAAAATAAAAAACAAAAAATTCTACGATAAAAAGGCGCGTCCATTAACAATAAGCGAAAATGATAATGTCCTAGTTCAAAAAGAACCATACGAAAAGCATCGAAGCATTTATGATGGTCCATATGTAGTTAAAAGTGTAGACGGTGTAAATGCAACGATTCTTAATGAACAAACTGGAAAAGAAAAAACTCTACACAAAAATAGACTTAGGAAAGTTGCATAATTCAAACAGAAAAGTAACAGACGAAAAACAATTTCAATGAATAATATTTCTCTATTATATTTTAAAATAATTTCACTTACGTAATTATCAGATATTGAAGTGTCGAGGGTACCCAACACAGACACAAAAACAAAAAAAAAACAAAAACAAATGTAATTTTAAAATAACGCTAGTAGATACAAGACACATATGTATTAGAAAGTATAATTAATAAGTCAAGTAAAAGATAGGCAGGTCTGATCAACCTGCTATCTTTTCCTTTTTGGAAAGGGAGGTGTAGTGATAAATTATTAAATAGCTTACAGTTGGTTACCCTATAAGTTAATAGTATAAGAGAACGCTCAGAATTGCGTAAATATGTAGTTATATTAAAGCATTAATACAACTGGTTGTACGGCTTTGCTTGTTTGACGAAATAAAGAGTTTTGAATTGGACTACGAAGAAGATTGGTCAATTAATAGTGGAGTTACACTAGCACGCGTCGGCATGAAGTACGCTGACAGCTGTACGAGCTGCATCCACACTGCACGTGCAACTTCCTTATGAGCCATAATAAAATTGTTAATTTTACTTTTAGTTACAAGCGACTTTGATTGCCTGCCTGCCTACCTCCTTTTCGCTCGAGTTCCCTTAAATTAGCCTGCAGTAAAAGTGCGCAGTTTAAGCGCTCCAATTTAAGGTGGCTGTGGAAGCTTGATGACCCTCGCATGAAGATGTTTCAAGCCACACATCCGCTCGTGTGCCCAAAACGGATGCCTTCATTCAATTTAGCAATCAAGTGCGAAAAACTGCCCAGCCATTTCATTAGTGCCTTTGTGGTTCCTAATGTGCCAAAGGTGCTTAGTTCGTTCGAAGCGCGTGTTGACTGACAGTTTAAGTATAAGTTTGGGCTGGGTTTTGGACTAATATTTTATAGTAGAGAACTTATTCGCACACTTCAACTGCGCCACTTTGGTCTATTTGGCTTGACAGCCTGCAATTTTTGGTAGACTTCTCGCTTTCGTTGAGCACGCAATTGAAGTGGAGTCCATTTGCTAATGGACATACATACAGTGTACGACAAAACTAAAGCACAAAACTTCCCATACCACCACAACCAGAGAATAAACTTTCCAACAAATAGTAATGGCAAATCTTTTTATTGTGTTTCGAAGAGGGCACATTGGTTGTTATGTAAAAAAAAAATTATACAATAAACTTCATTCTAAACTTAAATATTAACTCAAACATAAAAGTAGTATTAAATATGCCGCGACAAAACTAAAGCACTTTGGGATATACCTGTAAAGAAAAGTTGGTTCTTCTAATATTTCGTAGCGAAGCCCTTGTTTTTCAATACTGCTGCACATCTTCGTGGCATAGACTCAATCAAATTATTTAAAACGTCTACGGAAGTGCTTTCCCAAGCTCGTTCTACCTGAACAAACAGGGAGGCCTTGTTTTTGCAGTTTTCGCATTCTATTTTCTGATCTACAATCTCCCACAGATTCTTTATGGGGCTTAGATCGAGTGATTGTGCAGGCCACTGCAATACCTCTATTTTATTGTCCAAAAACCATTCCTGGACGCACCTCGCCGTATGTTTAGGATCGTTTGTCATGTTGGTAGATCCACTTCAATGGCATTTCCTCCTCACCATGGAGCAGCATAATGGTCTGGAGAATGCCTTTGTACACAAATCTGTCCATTGTGCCATTAATTCCATGATTTGGACCCAATCCGTAGCCTGAAAAACACCGCCAGGCCATTACGCTTCCTCCACCATACTTTACAGTACCTTTAAAGTAACGTGGGTTTAGACGTTGCCCTTTAGGTCTGCGTACAAGCTTCCCTCCATCAGAATTTTTGATGTTAAACTTGTATTCGTCAGAAAAAAGGACAGTTCGCCACTTACTGATGGTACAATTGATGTGGACCATGGGCTGAAGCTGCTACGCAGGCCAAAAGGGCAGCGTTTAAATCCACTCTATTCCAAAGGCACCGTAAAGCATGGTGAAGGCAACGTTATGGCCTGGGGGTGTTTTTCAGGCTACGGATTGGGTCCAAATCATAGAATTAATGGCACAATGGACAGATTTGTGTAAAAAGGCATTCTCTAGACCATTATGCTGCCCCACGCTAAGGAGAAAATGCCACTAAGTTGGATATACCAGCTGGACAAGGATCCTAAACATACGGCGAGGTGCGTCCAGGAATGGTTTGTGGACAATAAAATAGAGGTAATGCGGTGGCCTGCCTAGTCTCCAGATCTTAACCCCATAGAAACTCTATGCGAGATTGTAGATCGGAAAATAAATCGCGAATTTTGCATTAACAAGGACTCCCTGTATGTTCAAGTTACACAGGCATGGGAGAGCTTTTTCACAGAAGTTTTCCACGAACTTATTGAGTCTATGCCACGAGGATGTGCAACAGCATTGAAAAATAACGGATATTCTACTAAATATTTTAAGTTAGAACTTTCTTTTTCCAATTAGATACCTTGTGCTTTAGTTTTGTCGCACTATATTTGAGATTACTTTTACATTTTGAACTAATATTTCTGTTCAACTTGAAGTTTTGTGTTATTTATTTTGTTAACACAACAACATGTATATCCACTTGTAAATAGCATAGAAAAAACTTGAATTTATAAACGCTTGCAAATTTAGTTTCGCTACGAGGCAGTATGAGAAATTTCGTGCTTTAGTTTTGTCGCACACTGTAGGTATGTCTAAAGCCAGGAAGTTACTTGAGACTTTAGCTAACTGAAGTCGTATTTGACCTGAGGTTGTACTACTTTTGAGTCTGGATTAGACTTTAGGTTAAGGACTATCTTAGATCTGTTCTTTTTGGTCCTTCCTCGAGCCTCGTTCCATAGCTTTCCTCTCATCGAAAGGCTTAGCTTGTTCCAAAGTATGCATCTACAACCAACATCAGCCTGTTTGAGCTCCCCTCTACCCTCCTCCCTTTAACACCAACACTTTCAATGTCACCACTAACTAGGTCACATACAAATTTCAATTTCTCTGCCTGCCCAATTGACCTCTGATTCCCCAAACTGTCACTCAAACTGGCACTTTGCAAAGCAGCCAAAACGTTTAAAAGCTCATTAAGGGTCGGACTAAAAAAAATTCAACACTTAAGTGGTGTAAATTACGAAAACAAAGCGACTCATTTATCGATTGAGTGATTGAAGCGAGAAAAAGAAGTGGGAAATGCCTGCGGTTTACCACGAAGGGCGCGTTTATATGGGATGTGTGTATGTATGTATGTGTGGACTAACCTCAATATAATTTCCTTTAAGGCTTTTTGTACTCAAAAAAAAAAAAAACGAAATCAGCAGTGATTGCACTTATTAGTTTGGAATTGCAAAGATTTAGAGTTCAATAAGGTGTGAAAGATAAAAAAAGATTAGGGAAAATGTATGAAAATTAAGAGATAAAACTTTTCACTTAGTGTCAAAGTTTAGTAGGAGAAGAGCACAATTTTCAAAAGGGTTACCACCTGTACACATTTGTTATGCATAAATATCTTATTAGATAAAGATATCGCTCACTGTGCCCCCTGGCGTAAGTTTTTTTGAGTGTTCCCGGATTCTGAACTTCCCTCGTAGTTTTAGGTCGCCAACAACAACGAAAAGTTTCTTAACAATCATTTCCAAAATTGTGCCAATAAAATATCTCGCTCTGCGTGCCATCTAGCGGATTTTTTGTCTAGAGTTTTGCACTGCCACCGGGTTCTTGACTACAATCGAAGTCTGGAATTAAAATTTCAAACTCAATTTAAAGCTCCTCTAAAATCGCTAGTCAAATTCCAAATTGGTTATACGAATAGTTTGGAAAAAGTTTCATGATGCGTGCGCCGCCTAGCGGAATTTTACTTTTAGAGCAGTTTATCTTAGTTTTGTGTGTGAATTTTATTTGAAGTCTCTAGTCCCCTGTGAGTTTGTTGAAAATCAGTTGTAAAATGTCTCCCTATTATAAGAATTTTCTTAATATATCGATCCGTGCGACATCTAGTGCAATTTTTTATAAGTGTTGCACTGCCAACAAGCTCATGACTACCGTGGAAGTATCGTTGGAAAGTCTCCAGCTCAACTTGTAGTTCCTCAAAAATCATTCGCCAGATTTAAAATTGGATATACGAATATTTTGGACTTTTTTGAATGGTCCGTTGCGTGCGCCATCTAGCGTAGTTTTATTCCCGAGAAGTTTATACGAATATATCAATCCTCCACCTAGTTGTTTGAGTTGTTGTTGAGTGTACTGAAGGGTATAGAAGCATCACTTTGCAGTAAATGAGAGTACTCCGTTCAGGGAAATATTTTTTAAAGAATATAGGACTACTCTACAACTAGTCCCTTTTCATATAAGAAATCTACCTTCTATTTGTATTGCGATTTCCTAGGAAACGATCTTCTACTCCAACTCGGAGTATTCCATTTTTCTGATTCTAAGTACTCCATAACACGAAAGCGGAACGCGTGATCTAACCATTTTTGCATTTTATGCATTCAAACACACATACATATGAAGATTTGCAAATTTGTTTTTATTGCCAGCAATCAACCGAAAATTCCCTAAAATGCAAAACCGTTAGCACCGTCAGCTATTTTGTCAGAAATTGTTGCTACTTACTTATTAACAACAACGACAACATGTTATGTTGCATGCAGCATGAGGCACACGCACACATACTGAACTTACACAAATTTACAACCATATAGAGAGAATTTCACAATTTATAAGCTAAAAATGGCTTAAATACAGCATTTAGAGTCAAGTTCAGAGTCAGAGCTCGCAGGTATGTTAGATGTGCCACAGCAAGCTAATAAGGATGTGAGAATGTGTATGTGTGTGTGTAGGAAAATTGATTCGGGTATGAAATTTACATTGTTAGTATGTGTAGTTGTGTGAGTGAAAGAAGCCACTACTTGTGAGTATGAAGCTGCGAGCTGTGATTTATTCCGCGTTATTATCATTGGCCCGTTGCTTGTGGCAAGTCGCCGGTAATACGAGCACCAGAAATGGCTAACAAAACCCAATGGATTTAATAGTTGTTGTACATATACTTGCTAATAGAACTACAGATGAACTAGAGCTACAAGATTAGCCTCAGCCAACAACTCGAAGAGGGTTTCATTAATTGGCTCGAAACCGCCTAAGGATTGGGCTTTCTCACTTGGGAGGTACATTATTTTAGTCATCAGAAATTGGGTAAACGGGTTCATGATTTGCCCACCGTTTTCCAATACCATTCTCAGTCGGTTTCTGGCTGCCCATTATTATCAGAGCACGACTTAGGATGTGTATTGAAAGCTGTCATTATCTGAAAAATCTTTCGCTAACAAGTCAAGCTTCCATACACAAGCCTTCACACATACACAAGCAGTCACATTTCCGTTTTCTAAATAAAGCTCACTCTTACTTCTTACCATCGAAGAGATATATTTTCTACCGAGTGTTGGGGCCATCCGCAATGTGGCCTTCTAGACATGCTAAATCTAATCTCGTCGAAGCGCTATAGAGTTCGCAGAGGAGGAAGGTAGTGAATACGAGCCCGGTTTCATCCTAATCCGCACTTCTGGTATAAATAAATAATAATAATTTTAAATGAAAATCAAACAAATGACTAACGAAAGTGGAATGAAAGTAAACGAAGTTGCAAGTGAATATTTTCCACAACTTTTCAATCACCTGGACTCAACCGAATTGCAGTTCCCACATTTGAAGCGAACTTGCTTGTGGACAAAGTCATAGTCAGCCATTCGAGGTGAAATGTTGCAAAATGCAGAGATTGAATTTTATTATTGAGAAAATTTTAAAGTAATTTGTAAATGTTTTAGTGTTCAACCGAAACTGCACTTTTAACCGAAACCGAATGCGAATATTTGGCAGAAAAAATTCGAACCCTAAGAACACAGAAGATTTTTTCGAATCCGAATTTTTAGTCGAAACCGAATCCGAATTTTTCGAACCCGAAGCAAAATCTTACTAATATATAAAAACGTAAGTTTGTGAGTGACTGCGGATGTTTGTGGTTCTTTATCGTCTAAACAAATGGCCCGATCATTACGAAATTTTGCAGACAGGTCCTTAGGAGTGTAGAATAGGTAACAGGCATCATGAAATTTCGATAAATTTATCGATAATAGAGCTATCGGCCAAAATTTTGTTTTCCGTAAAATTTGGAGTATTCGCACAAAATTGGTATCAATCGAAAGCGGAAGACCACAGCTTTCATTTGGACTTTGGTTCATTTCGATATATTTATCGATAACATAGTTATCGGTCAAAATGTGGTTTCGGGTAAACTTTGGAATATTCGCACAAAATTGGTATCAATCGAAAGGAGAAGACCACAGCTTTCATTTGGACTTTGGTTCATTTCGATATATTTATCGATAACAGGGTTATCGGTCAAAATGTGGTTTCGGGTAAACTTTGGAATATTCGCACAAAATTAGTATCAAACGAAAGGAGAAGACCACAGCTTTCATTTGGACTTTGGTTCATTTCGATATATGTATTTATCGATAACAGGGTTATCGGTCAAAATGTGGCTTCGGGTAAACTTTGGAATATTCGTACAAAATTTGTATCAAACGAACGGGGAAGACCAGAGCTTTCATTTGGACTTTGGTTCATTTCGATATATTTATCGATAACAAAGTTATCGGTCAAAATGTGGTTTCGGGTAAACTTTGGAATATTCGCACAAAATTGGTATCAATCGAAAGGGGAAGACCACAGCTTTCATTTGGACTTTGGTTCAATTCGATATATTTATCGATAACAGCGTTATCGGTCAAAATGTGATTTCGGGTAAATTTTGGAATATTCTCACAAAATTGGTATCAAACGAAAGGGGAAGACCACAGCTTTCATTTGGACTTTGGTTGATTTCGATATATTTATCGATAACAGAGTTATCGGTCAAAATGTGGTTTCGGGTAAACTTTGGAATATTCGCACAAAATTGATATCAAACGAAAGGGGAAGACCACAGCTTTCATTTGGACTTTGGTTCATTTCGATATATTTGTCGATAACAGAGTTATCGGTCAAAATGTGGTTTCGGGTAAACTTTGGAATATTCGCACAAAATTGGTATCAATCGAAAGGGGAAGACCATAGGATTAATTTGGACTTTGCTTCATTTATGGAAACATCTATTTTGAGACGGGCTGGACCTAATACACAACTAAATTTGGAAGGTAAATTTTGTATCCGCTCGAGATGGTTATACTCTAAAAAAATTAAGGCATTTGGAAAGGTTTTGGAGATGTCCTTAAAAATGTTGACCAGGATAACCTTATAAAGTGTTCTTTCAATTTGAGCCCGTTTTCGAGATATTGGTCAAAATGTCAACCAGGAGGGGCCTTCGATGGTATTGGTATGATATGGGTGAAAGGTGTTGACAAAGGATTTAACATGTTTTAGCTATTTTCCAATATAAAACGAAGCTTTTTAGATATTAACCAAAACGTAGACCAAAGACCATTGGAGCTAGAAGGTTTTTGTGAAAAAATGGGTCTAAAATGAAAGATCTTGATGCGATTTTTAAAATGGAGTCATTTTAAATCCTTTTGGGATTGGGATTGAGAAAGGGATAGTATATGGATGACAATTAAAAAGCAATATGAAAAGACAAAAGCATATGAAGAGGATGGACGGAGAGAAGGATTTGGAGCTGAAATTAGGAGGGCGAATCACATATTTTAAATGCAAACAAGTTAGTGTTTGGGCAGGACAACGTCTGCCGGGTTTGCTAGTTCACTATATTTTTGACGAAAGAGAATAGTACCGTCAATTTTAACATTTTTTAAGCGTCCGACACAATTCGAGTTTTGAGCCGAAGCCGAACCTAAACCGAATACTCATGCTTTGAAAGTGAAGCGAATCCGAAGACTCGGTCAGACAAAATCAAACTATGTCTAGTTCGCACGAATGTTCATACCTCAGCATGGCTTTTAAAACTCACTTTCCCTCCTCTTAACCAACAATAATCACTGAGCCACTTATGTAGTTGGTAGTGAACTTGAGTGTCAACACGATCATAAAATAGCCTTAAAGGGTTTTGCACAACTGAGTTAGAGCCACTGGTAAGACAAGCATCCAAATTTGGTCACTGACATATTTTCATTGCGCTTCACATCATTTCCATACCATTTTGCACACATTTCCATTATTATTTATGCAAACTCATTTCATTTGTGAACTTTGACCTACCTTTTTGGTCAGCGACAGCCAGCGAAGTGCCGCAGTTAAGTGGTTGGCTGCACAATTCATTGGTCGCTGCAACAGGAGCCTCCATTTCGGTTGGCTTTTTTAGGTTAGTAGGCAAGAATGCGCTGGTCTTTGGGTGCGCGACGAGTTTGTAAGCAACGTACCAGCCATCAAGCGCGTCATTATGCTGGCATTTTAATATGCCAATATTTTTTGACACTTTGTCGCATCTATCGATTGGCGGAGACGGCTTAATGACCGCCGGAATATTTTTGCGTTTCGACGTTGAGAGTTAATGGTTATGGCCTTATCAAATTGGAAACTTGTGAACATGGCGTTCTCAGTGTTTTTTTATTTAAAAACGGTAAGGAGGTGATGATGCCTTGGGATAAGTGCCGGAAGAGATGCGCGAGAAGGTGCAAGTTTAGTTTTATTTTATTTTATTTTATTTTATTTTATTTTATTATATTTTATTTTATTTTATTTTATTTTATTTTATTTTATTTTGTTTTGTTTTACTTTATTTTATTTTATTTTATTTTATTTGATTTTATGTTATTGCATATTATTTTATTTTATTTTATTTTATTTTATTTTATTTTATTTTATTTTATTTTATTTTATTTTATTTTATTTTATTTTATTTTATATTAATTTATTTTATTTTATTTCATTATTTTATTTAATTTTTCTTTATTCCATTTTATTTTATTTTATTTTATTTTATCTTATTTTATTTTATTTTATTTTATTTTATTTTATTTTATTTTATTTTATTTTATTTTATTTTATTTTATTTTATTTTATTTTATTTTATTTTATTTTATTTTATTTTATTTTATTTTATTTTATTTTATTTTATTTTATTTTATTTTATTTTATTTTATTTTATTTTATTTTATTTTATTTTATTTATTCTCCTTCCTTTCTTTTGGAAAATCAAACCTCCACACCTCACACCCTTTACAAAAACCAAAGTTAGAGTTATGCGTCAAATTCAGAAAGAAAACGCCGACACTTGTTAAAAAAAACTTTAAAAGCGGAGTTAATGATGAGTCGTAAATTGGAAGTATCTTGCAACTAAGTACTGCTACATGCAACGTTCGTTGTACAGCATGATGTTGCAACATGCATGTGGCATGAAATGTGGCAACGTTAGACGTAACTGAGCGCATCTACAAATATCATTCGATTTTCATATGCAGACGTCAGAAGCTCTGTTGCATTTATTGCTTCGATTTCGATTTTCGCCCTGCGGTCAATTTATTGTTTGTTTCGAAAAGAAGAGCGCAACATGCCACGCCACATTTCCGACACTTTTATGCCCTTTGTGGCGGCCAGCTGCAGTAAACGGAAAACACCACATTTCGCTTAGGCTTTGTGTCAGTTGCGGTGTTAACTGCTGGTCGTTCGCCGTTGTGGCGCTACATCAAAAGACATTCAAAATGCTGCTGTGCTGTTCCCTTTCTTGAAGTCTCTGGATGTGTTCATTCTTTTAGCTATTGTTGTTGTTGCAGTTACATTGTTGCAAGTGGTAGTAATTGCTGTTGTCACTATTTCTAATTGGTTACACTTGTACTTTTAATGAGCTACTGTCATGTTATGCAAAATTACGTTCTGCGGAAGTCTAGACGGGCTCCAAAGAAGCTGCTGGTGGCAGGCCAAGTTGGGAAGGCGCTTTTCGCTAGTTTATGGATGGATCCAAGGCGATCATTGTAGAGTCTTTCATATGGAAGTCGGCTCCGGTTCATAATGCAGTGAACGGGATTGCTGCGGTTAGGGAGTCCAATGCTTGATCGGCTTTCTGACGGGGCTGCTGCGAATCCTCAAAACTCAGTAAACCGCCTTCCTATTCGCACTAATCCCCCATACGCTGTCATTGACCTCCGTCATTGCCCGCCGTATGCACTCACAGATTCTTCATTATTACTAAACTTCATTTCGAACTCCCCCCTTTCAGTTTCGCAATGTCAAAAATGGTGTGAACTTTGATTAATCGACGAACCAAACTAACAAACGCGCCCACGTTGGAGATCGCAGTGTTCTAAACAAATCAGCAGAGGTCCGACAAGCAGTGCACGAAAGCGCAAAAGAGCAAGAACGCGAAACACGAAGACGAGCCACACGACGTTGACGATGCCTGATAGTCCCTGATTGGTTTTGCATTGAGTCATTGTTGTAAGTTTTGCGAAGCTAACGCGCTGACAACTGGCTTTCGCGCTTGATGATGATGTTAACGTTGACTCAACTGACATTTTGTGCTTCTTCTTTCTTTACTCTTTTAATTTTTTGGTGTGGACTTCCTCAGCCTATGTTAACTCGTGCTTTGCCATACTTTGTTGTATGACGAGCTTATGCGCTAGTCAGCAACGTCCGCATCGTCGATCGTGCGCGCTGACAACACAAATTACCAAATGAACGTGCAACTGACTGATGGGAAGGGGAGCGCGGAGCTCTCTGACTGTTTGGCTAGTCCTAAGTGCGGTTGATTGCGGGTGGTGTTGAAAGCTGAGTGAGCGCTCTGTTCGCGTCCGTCGACGGTCGCTTGCGATCCGTACTACATGCAGACACTTCAGGAGCTCGTTTACCAACTCGAAGGGCGACTTTGATTTGGACGACGCTGAGGCTGTGACCACGACTGCTTGTTCCACAGTTTGCTTTCATCAATCACACAAATTGTCGGCAATTCATAATTTTATGGGTGGCTAAGCACAAAGCCGCCACCGCAAACGAACCGAATGAGCGCAAATGGGCAAGCAGGCAAGCCAGCGCCGTACCGAGTGGAATGAGTTCACAATCGATTGGTGTTGGTGTCGCACAAACGGCATGTTCTTTGATTCCCACTCGCCAGTACACAGCTTCGCGCTACTTAGGCTTTTTGTGAGGTTTCCGCCAACTTTGCATTTCCCATTTAGTTTCGCGAAGTCTTGTCTATTTATCAGATTTGCCGCATGCGGTTTGTACATTTCTACATTCCACGGCTGCGACTTTGAGTGGGAGTTCATGAGAATTCCAAATTGTCTATTCTCCTACGTTGGATCATCAAACAATTTGTTGCTGAGTTCGACCACGAAGTACGTTTGCTAGCGCCTAATTTGCATCAGCCAACGTTCGGCATTCGGTTGACCTGCGCGCTGCGACTGCAAACTTGCGGTCTCTTTTCTTGGCTAATCAAAGCGTCAAAGCAAATTAACTAAAGTGCAAAGTAGCCTCCGAGCAGCTGCGGCGTGGCTTGGTAGTAGCCAGCAGGCTGTTGCAGCACCTCACCGCCCTCGAGCTTCACCGTGCGCTGCAGGGCTGACCAGTTTGCAACAACAATTCTAGCTATCATTAGGCTAGATAATGAACGATATGTAGCAAGCTTTGGGAGTCGAACTTGTGTTGGTTTTGTCGTTTCCTGTGTTTTTGTATTGGTACTTTCTCATCCTGCGGCTGTAAATTGCCATCTCTCGCGTGTCGTGTTGGCATGGAAATGGATGGAAAGCTAATTTTTTGTGGCGTTGATGAGCTTTTAGCCTTAGTAATCTTCACTTAAGTGACAGAGTCTCGTTGGCTAAGGGAACAACTCAATCAGTTGTTTGAATGTGAATAATTTGGCTTGGTTTTGGTAAAAGCCCTTTGCGACTTCATTTGATGCTCTGATGGAATAATCGCATGGTCTTGAGCTACTATGAAGCGAACATTTATGAAGTTAGTTTTTGTAAAGCGGAAGGCAAGAAAGGCTGTGAGGGTGGTTTGTAGACGAAGACAGCGATTAGCGAATGTAGTCTATCCAGGCTCATCCCAAAAGGAAGCAAACTTTTGTTGGCAGCCAAAAAGCGACGACTCAAGTGGAAACTGAAGGACTTCAAGTGGAAGGCTTAGATGCCGATCACCATCAAAATCCCGATAGACTAAACCGCTTCTGTCATAGAGACTGGACTCGGAGACACATGTTTTTAGCTCGTACAAGCCTATTAAGTTGGATTTGGAGGACGTAGGTTTTGGATTTGGGATCCTCAGGCCTAGCAGGTTTCGCAAGATGGATTTGGACGACTAAGCAAAGTATGTAACTGGCTGGACGATTTTCAATTTGATACTTAATAGTGTATGAATTTTTAGGACTTTTTTCTGCTGGTGCTGCCACTCATGATTTTTTGCAAGGTGCATACCTATTTAATTTTTTTTTTTAAATTAAGTCAGCTTTGCTGTGGGTAACAAACGAAAAATACATTGCTGCAAATTAAAAAAAAAATGCAGGCAGGGCTTACACCTAGAGTTGCCACCTTATCCAAATTTATTAATTTTTTTGCTCATCAGCTACCTTCGAAAATTACCTGATGCGTTTTGATGTACTTTCGTATTCACGTAATATGCTGGATATCAAGCTGATATGGCTGAGTCTTACCACTTAGAATGTTTGTAAAGTGTTGCCACCTATTTAATTATTTGTTTTTAATTAAGTGAGGTATTCCGATAAGGGTTTCAAACGTGAAGTATTTTATATTGCAATACTACAAAATTATTTTAGACGACCATTTGCAATTTCATTATATTTCGAGATAAACGGAACAGCTAGAGTTGCCACCTAATCCTCCTTTATTGTTTTTTTTGCAAATCAGCTGCTTTTCCAAAAATACCAATTTCGATGTACTTTTGAATACAGATAATATGCTAGATATCAAGCTTTTATGGGTAAGCGTTACCACTTAGTATGTTTGTACAGGGTTGCCACCTAGTCAAATTCATTTGAAGTAAGTGTAGTATACCAATATGGGTATCAAACGAAAGGTATTTTAAATTACATTACTACAATAAAATTTCTAGATGAATCTAACACCTAGGGTTGCCACCTAATCCGATTTTATTTAATTCTTTGTGCTGTTATCTGGAAAATGAATTCTTCATTGCTACTTTTTTAGATAAAATATTGGCTATCGATCGCTATCGGCAACGTTCCACTTTCAAGTGCATTTGCTGCCTAGCTTACCTCAACTACATCCACTGCCTGTATTAGCTTTGGCTAGCACAAAGACCTAGTCTGACCAGAGAAACACTTTTACTACACAACAAATACAAAAACAATAAAAATAAGTGATTAACTAACCTGCCGTCGCATGTGAATGTTGTTGTCTAGAGCATGTCAAGTTGGCGGCTGCGGCCGATCAATTGTTGTACTTGGCCGTCGGCAGTCGGAGACGCGCTCAATGCCATCACTGAGTATCGACATTTTTAATCTCAAAACAAGCAACAATTTACCATGAACAATAAAAGTGATGCGGCTTCCCTTTTTGGGCAATCTAAGTTGCCGCTCTATATTTAGTTTGTGCCAGCAGCAAGCGGGGGGAAACAATTAAAATTAAACACCGAAATTAAGGCAGCAGAAAATGAGGCTAATGCTGCACTTAAACACGCCGCTTGAGCTGCAAATTCAGCATTGAAAAGCCACAGCATGACGAAGGGAAAAATAGCCTGAGCGCATGTGAAATGAAGCGGAAGCTTGTAAGCCGTAGTAAAGCGAAACGGCTACTGTTTGTGAAGAGCACTTGCGCGCAGCCGTCTTTTGCCCATGCTACGAGTATGTCTGCGCCTCATGCGCCTCTTCGCTTACCACACGGCCACCATCGCAGCTTGCCATCGCTGATCGTTATCGATAGCTAGCTAATATAAGATAATTGTCTTGGCAGCTTGTGCGGCTTAGAACATAGTGAAACTAACAACAACAACCACAAAGCGCACAAAAATTTATTCCCACCAGCGTTTACTGGCGATCTCGAGCTGTGGGCATCTGCACATACCAACAACTTTCCAAAAAATGAACGAAAGTTGTTGTTAGCCAAATGCGGAGAAAAGCTTGCTTGATGAGCTGTAGAATCTGTGATTTGCATTCCAACATAATGGCCTCGCCATTGTGGCAGTTCATGTCGTGTTGGTGGAGCCAATTTGGTTGCTGGTGGCACTTATTTGGTGTAATTATCTCAATCGAATTTCTAATGGCTGCAATACTAATTGACGGAGGAGCTCGTGTGTAGGAGCCAGTTTTGTTTGGCTTGAATGGAAGTTTTTTTTTCGACCTTGTCGGCAGATGAGGCGATCATGTCGTCTATACAATACCCACCCGGAGCAAAGGAGTAAGGGTGAATCTTCTGAAGTGTGTCTCTTCCGAAGCCTATTTCTTCCAAACCTGGCTTTTTCAAATCTTGACTCTGCACAAGACATGTCTCCTCCAAAGTGTCTATCCTCCAAACCCTGGCTCTAAGCCCGCCTCTGCCAAAACCTGTCCCTTCCAAAGCTGGTCTCGTACACATTTTGTCTCCTCCAAAGCCTGGCTCCACAAGAGGCCTCTAACCTCCAAAACCTGGCTCTAAGCCTATTTCCCCCTAAATCTGTCGCTTTCAAAGAATGTCTCCTGCAGCGCTTGATTCTCGAAAACCCGTCTTTTCCAAATCCTGGATCTAAACAAGTCACTCACCACCTCTTTCTAACTAGCCCTGTCTATCTCAAATCTTGTACATCTTACGAGGAATTTGTCTTCGGAAGCATGCCGATCCACCGACAACCTTCTTCATTGTCTGCCTCCCTCATGAGACCTGTCTTCTCCAAAGCAATTCTTTGCACACCCAAAGCCAATTGCTCTCGGGAGTGGTTTCTAGGAACGTCGGTTGACCTAGACAAAGTTCGACAAATTTTTTATTTCAGTCCTCAACTTTTCCTTCACATTTCCCAAGCAGTCTAAAGCTCTCAGCGCATCACAAAAGTGACAGTTTGATTGGCTTTCTTTTCTGCCACTTAGCAGCCGATCAGCCATAGAATTTACCCAACAACAAGCGAATAAGGAAATCTAAAAAAAAAGTGGGATTAACACAGCCCGCAGCACCACAAATTCGCTGGCACACAACCACACTCACAACTCAGAAATTCGGGCCACTTTACACGCTTTCCACGAAGATCATTTTCGCTATGCGCTGATGATCGATCAAATCAATGCTGCCAATAAAACAACAAGCACCTCTCTCGCTCTCTCTTCCGCGCGCGCACAACACAGATCAATTGTCGCAGCAATTTCACCGCATTTTGTGGTGGCAATTGAATTTCCTACATTCCCACCTTTGAAATGTATAGCGATCACTAACATTGCCGCTGCGATCGGCTTTCCAGCTTGAAGCGATCGCAGCGTGTACGACAGACAATCAAGCAAAGCAATCAAAGATCATTGAGATTATGGTAAATGCGGCATATTTGTTGCTTCCGCAGTCGCTGCACATTTGTTGTAGCGTTGTGCTGATAAGTTGCTGAACGAAAACGATTGGAACGTAAGCGCTGCAATCGCTGCGCTCACAAAGCGCGTTCTAGTTGTCGAGCGCTTGTCGCCGTTTTGCTACCGTACAGAATTTGTTTGCGTTCCTCTTCTTTTCCTTTTCATTTCTTATATTTTCGGTTTGTATGCGCTTGACGACACCACGTCGGCGAAGAGTCACTGAGAGCGCGCATGGCTTACAGAAATAAACCAAGCTAAGTCACAATTGCCCGCATTACCCAAATAAGTCGAAGAACTCTTGGCGCGTTGCTTTTGGGTGCTGCGCGTTTGCAGTGAGTCGCCCTGTGCTTGCAGAAACTGGTTGGAAATTGTAGTTGCGGTCAACGCGCTGCTGTTGCGCGCCTGTGCTGGACGTACGAGCGCCTTGATTTGTGGTCATGGCGCAGCATATTTCCTTGGCGGCTTGCATTGGTTGCGCTGTGCGATCAGTTACAAAGTCGTTTTGGTGTTGTGAGTTATGGTTTAGTGGGCAATTTGTGGCTGCATTATTATTGAAGAATGAAAATCGCTTTCCAAGTAACTATTAAGGTGTCGGTTGTAGACGAAAATTAGTTGGAAAAAACCAAAAGGAAGGCGTAAGGCAAAAAAAAACTAAATATCCATCGCGTTTCTACCGGTTTTAGTTGGCGCGCCACGAATTGCAAATAATAAATAATATGTGTCCGTATGTTAATGTGGTTAAATTTATTCACGCTACAGAAACTCGTTCTCCTTGAATGGTTTACGAATGAGCAGCTTGACTTTAGAATTTACTTTCTACTTCGTTCCCAAAGCCAAGTAGGTTTGAATTTGAGCTTGTGCTAGATTGAGAATTCAAATCACGAAATGTTTAAAATTAAATAAATGAGGATCATCCCATTTAGTCCGTTGGCAGCTAAATCTCTCCTACTTCTGCGAGTGCCTAAGCGGAACCTTGACCTAGTAGGAGAGCCTAGTTTCCAAAGATAGTGACGCACAAGTCCTTTGACTTTCGAAGTCCCTATTACGATAACTCATAAAAGAGCTACCAACATTTAAACAGATCGAAGTTATCGGAGACGAAGATAAATTCCCAACGCCGATACTAATTTGAGCTTGTTTGAGAAATAATTGAAAGCAATTAATATACAAATAATTACAGTAATAAAACCTAAAAAAATTTCTACAGACTCCAACTAAAATAACAACAACGCACTAGTTAGGAATTAAAGCGTTCCAAAATGAAATTAGTTCCATTTCAAATATTTAATTGTTCACTGAAAACTGAACAACAACAAATTGCTGACCCCATAAGTCAACGAATAAGCAGCTGACTATTGGCCAAATATTATGGAGGGTTAAAGAGGGAGAGAAAAAGAGCGATATGAAACAACAATTGGCTTAAAAAACGAATATCGGTTAGCAGGTCCGGCTAGTTGGCTAGACATTTATCAAAAAATATAATCATAAATGTGGCATAAATGTGACAACAACAGCTTAACTGTGCTTACAGGTGTGCGCTTAAGCAGAAAGTAACAATAAATTACAGTGCGCTTGACTAAAGCGACCCAGTAAGAAATTGCAGAGACAACATTAGAGCTAAGCAAAGCTCGAAACCTTGCCATAGACACTTTCACCAAGGTTCCGACACAGAAAAGGAAAGTTGTAAAGAAACTTGATTTTTAAGCTCCCAAATCATCCAAGCTTTTTTTGAATCCAAAGCTTCTGACATTTAAGCTTTTACTTACATTCTTTTTAAAAATAATAATAAAATTTTTAAAGCATTTTTAAACTTTTTGCGCTCACTTATTTGCTTGTTTGAAATTTTAGCCTTTAAAGCTTTAATCAAGCTCAAAAGCTTCAATCTTTCAATACCTAAGATATCCTAATAATTATAATTTTTTTACTATACTTGAACTTTCCAATTTTCGCATGACTTCTGAGGTATTTTTTTTGACAGAAAGCTTTTCTTATTCTACTTGAAGCTTAGAAGCTTCAATAAACTCTTGAAAGTTTAAATTATTTAAAAGTAAGCATTTTTTATATTTATTTTTTATATAAAAACACTGTATATTTTTACTTTTCAACATTTTACAACACTTTAAAACCACAAAAACCCAAATTTTAAAAGCTCAAAACATTTCTTTAGTCGAGAACTCCAAAATTAAGGAATTTCGAAAGTTCAGCCTTTTTTGTTCAAAAGAAGTAAAGCATTGTAGAACTTTAAAGCTTAAACCCACATAAAAAGTTTCTCAGAAGCTAAAAGTGTAAAAGCTCTACAAAAACTTGAAGCCTACAGCTTTCAAATTGGTAAATGAGGGATTTTTGAAAGCTAACATTGAAACTTAGTTAAGCTATTCTGAGAGAAAGCTCAGAGGAAAAAAACTAACAAAACCAAAATCTAAATAGTAAATGAAAGCTTTTTTCAATTAAATTTAAAAATGTGTGTCAACGCTAGAAATCATGCGAAATTCCCGTAAGTCCAAGTTTAAAGAAGTTTGAACAACTCAGAGCTGTAAGTTTAAAAGTAGCTTAAGGGGTTTTAAGTTAAAATCTTAAAAATTAGTGCTGTGCGAAAGCTTAAAGCTTGAAACCACACGAAAGCTTCTTAGCTAAAATTTCAAATAAGATAGTGTATTCAATTTGTTAAGCATTAGTTTAAAACTAGCATAAAGGTTTTTCGAAAATTAAACTTTGTAAAAGCTTAAAGCTCGACAATTTTTTTACATATAATTTTTGCTACTACATAGTCATCCATGCCTATATATTCAGTGCTTATGTACCAAATAGTTAACTGCTAGATTAGTAGATACAGAAAAGCTTAAGACACATAAACTTAATAGCAGCTCGTGTCGGTCATAAATACAAAGCGCGCATGAGCTCATGTGTGTGTTTGCATGTGCTCAGAGATAAGTTACAATGTGCGCCACAACTGATATGGCACCTGTTGCTTGGCTTACTTTGCCGGCTTGCTTGCTGGCTTATCTGTTGGCCGAGCTCGCACCACTCCGCTACGACTTTCTATACTTCAGCTGGTTTATGAATTACTACGCGCTGCTACATTTGTTGCAGTCCAATTAGCACCGCCAGCAGGCATAATGACCACTTTTGTTGGCGTAGAAGTTGTATATATTCTCTCGCGACCCTTTGCTCATAGCCCGCTTCGACGTCTAACGTCCATAGCTTGACTGCTCGTCATATTAATTGTTGGTTACCTTTCACGTCTGCCTCAAATTCACTTTGCAAAAATAATATGTTACATTTTTGTTCTGTAGCCGCTTTGCTATCTTTCTCTTTTGTGCCTTTCTTTTCTGCTTCTACTTCTTCTTCTTCTACATCCACTTAGTTATCTGCTAAAAGTTTTTTTAATTCAGCTTAAATGCCGCCCATTTGTTAGAAGAGCTTTGAAATTTAGTATGAAATTATGATTAAGAAAACGTTAGTTTAGTCCCTCAGCACCAACGGCTAACATATGGTATCACATATCTCTTTATGTATGTATGTATGTGTCTGTAGCTGTGTCCGCTTGCCGGTTATTCTTCCGTTTTTGGGTTAAATGAAAGTTACCTTGACGATTGACCCACATACACGCTTATAAATATGGAGGAGGAGGGCCGGACGTATGTATATACAAACACATACATCGCCACAACGAAATCTCTGGCTTCCTTCTCATAATACGCTAAGCCCCCACCTCACACATATACACACACACACACATTCACAAACTCATCTGGCTTGCTTTGCATTTAAATCTTCTCTTATTTTGCGCTTTAATCCACTGACTATGACAGATTGTTTGTCAATGTAACGAAGCTAAGCTCGCAGCTATTCTACATTCCTATTGTGGCTATTAATACTTTGTTTCGTCTTACAGCATTCGAGCTACACAAAAGTGCTTACCTCGATTTCAAGTTAGTTGCGCGGCAGACAAAAGACCTTTTCATTCTTCGTTTAGTTGAAATGACTTTGACAAAGACAAAGATTTACTAAAACTGTCTGGATATCAGGTTAGTGACACTTTCACATACTTGTACTCTACTTGGTCGAGATAGCGAGAGAGGTGAGGAAAGCGAGCTGGAGCTATGGCTCAAGAATGTTTGAAACTAGAGAAGTTGGATGCTTGAAATTCTCTAAGAAATATTAAGAACAGCTCATCCAGGCAAAGTTCGCGAGACTTACTTAACGAACGCAGGTAGATTTCAAGTAACTTTTGCGCTCTCTCACGCGAGAGCGACATTGAACTAAAAATACTCCTAATTGAATCGTGACCCAATCTTTCAAAATATGTACGACGAAGCGCTGCTGCCATGAAAAACTTGCTCTCAGCTCACCAGTTCTGGGTTGGGTTGGTTGGTAGCCCTTCTTAGAATAGATTCGACTCTCTCGCGCGAGAGAGCGAAAATAAACTAAAAAGAGTTTCACTCGCAGATTGTAAGAACAAAGTTTAAATGAAAACATTTTTGGGCATCACAGGACTCTCATGACCATGCATCCGCATCAGCAATATTGTTACTGTAACAACAACAACAAGTGTGATGGAAAGGACCCAAGCTGACCTCAGAATATTTAGCAAAGCACAGACGATTCCGAACGGTCATCTCTACGAGGCATCTTCTAACACCTTCCGGATTCTTTCTTAAGTCCAGCTTACCCAGTGCCTAGAGGCGCTCGAGAGCTTCGAGTCAAAGGTTTTGAGTTAAGATAATTGTGATATTGAATCTAGCTTAGGTAAAGGCCAGTCTGGCTAGAATGCTGAATGAGGTAGAAGACTGCTGGAATATTTTTTGCTGTGCTCTTTTTGGGAGACCTTGGATAACCTTCTGCCAGAAAGCTTGAGGCGTTTTATGGCATCATGCTGCAGATGTCCATAGGGAAGTTATGGACATCTGCAGCAATTGCGGCCTCTTATGACTCACTTGACTGCGTTTCCTCAACCTCAACTTCTTCACAAAACTCAAGAAAGTAACTGTAAAGCTTGTAAGTGCCTACTTAGTCCTTGTTAGAAAAATATGCAATATTACAACACCAGCAAAAAACAACAACAAAATGGGCACTTGAAGTTTCACATCGTTGGGGTAATGACTTACGCTGCTTACTTACTTACCTACAATAACAACAAGACGTCCATCTGCACCCAGCACTTGCATAAGGCACACACGTCGAGTTTTTCCATATTCAAAGCAAAGGTCACAGAGATGCATTGAAAAGCAAACGACGCGAACTAAGTGAATGAGCTAAGAGTGCAAGCGGATGCAGGAAGACGTAGAGGAAATATTTTAAGCAAAAGAAGGCAGTTGACCAGCGCACAGCAAAGCGTCATAATACGCCAAAGGAACTTTGAAGATGCGCCAAAGTAGGATGAGAGCATACAAAGCAAAGAAGAAGAGCAATGAAATAAGCAAAACAGACTCAGACGAGTTGGAAAACGAGCTTTTTATGCATAAAAATGAAGTTGTTGTAAAGTATTACGCATGGTATATGACGCTATAAATAAAGCTAAGGAGAAGTAATTATGTACTGGAGAGTGTTTGTGATTTCATCAGGGCTCCAAAATAAGAACCAAGCAAAAAATCTTAAAAGTTTCTTTATCAGCAGGCTTTTATTATAAATTTGGACCGTTTCACTAAGAGCGATCTTCCATATAGCTCAGCTGCGTGCGATTAATCGATTTGAAAAAAAAATCGGAACTAATCAAAAATAATAAAATTTTGATTAATCAGTTTCGCACTGAATATAAAAAAAATTATTCTAAATCTCAGTCCCAACTTTAATCACTTATTTCGAGCTTGCTGATTTACAATTAAATGTTTAATCGATTAAAAAAATTAAATCATTCACAAATAATCCAATTCTGATTAATTAATTTCAGTTAAATCACAGTCTCACGAAAACATGTACTTAAGTCTCAGTAAAAACTTTTTTATATACTTTGTTTTATAGCAAACTAACCAATTAATATTTTGTTGTTTAATACTGTTGTGATTGCTACACATAATATTTATGCCACATATAATTAATCAAAATTTAAATTTGACTAGTAACGAATTTTCGAAATTCGCCAGACTAATTAGGCAATCAAATTGAGATGAAGTGATCTGATCTATTCATTGAAAAAATTAATTGAAATTAGACCAACAAATTTTTGTTTTCATTTGTTTTGGGCTGATTTGTATTTGTCTGAAGAATCTGATTAAGACTGATTATTATTGGAATAATATTAATCACCATTCAATTAACCACGAATTAGTGGTACGAATTAGTTTTGGAATAATATAGTTCATTTATTTATGGATAAGAGAGGTTTCGATTAATTTTTAATTATTATTTTTTTTTTTGATTAATTGCAAATTATTTAAAATCTTATTTTCCTATTATTTTTAAATTGCTGACTTTATTTTTTCTGACTTAACAGATTGCGATTACTAATTTTTTGAATTGATCTGCTGGATTAATTTATTATCCACCTCTTACTATAACTGATTAATCGTATCCACTTTTTCTGTATCAATATATATTTTTAATCACTGTATCTATACCAAACGAAGAATTGCTCTTGCAAATAAATGCTACTTTGGACTGAGTAGGCAATTGAAAAGTAAAGTCCTCTCTCGACGCACGAAAATCACACTCTACAAGTCACTCATCGCTCCCGTCCTGCTATATGGTGCAGAGGCGTGGACACTAAAAACATCTGACGAGGCTGCATTGGGAGTATTCGAGAGGAAAGTTCTGCGAAAGATTTATGGGCCTCTACGCGTTGGCAACGCGAGTACCGAAGAAGATTTAATGATGAGTTGTATGAGCTTTACGCAGACGTCGACATAGTACAGCGCATTAAAACACAGCGGCTTCGCTGGCTAGGCCACGTCGTGCGAATGAACGAAGACGCTCCAGCCCAGAAGGTATACTTATCGGCACCCGCCGGTGGAAGCAGAGGAAGAGGAAGACCACCACTCCGATGGAAGGACCAAGTGGAGACCGACCTGCGATCTCGTGGGGTCTCCAATTGGCGCCAGTTGGCGCAAAGAAGAAATGACTGGCGAGCTATGTTGGACGGTCAAAATCGCTCAGGCGGTTAGATGGCCATTTAAAAAAGAAGAAGTATCTATACAAATTAATTAGATGACGATTAATCGAAATTTTATTAATCGGGAAATTGAGACTTAAAGAGATTGATTTTTACGTAGCCCTCTCTCCTTACAAGTTATTATGAGTCCTTTTTCCTTATGAGTTATCCTGGAGCCCTATTCTTCGCACATTTTTGCAGTTGATTGAACTTTTCTGCATTAGAAACATAAGCTAACAACAACAAAGATGAAGCCAAGCTACAGCAGCAGCTTAAAGAACAAGTAACTGAGATAAAGTTGGGAAGCTGTGCTGGCGTACCAGCAGGGGAGGAAGAATAACTAGGCAGCTGAGCAGACCCTCATCATCATAAAAGTATTTGTGCCGTGAGTAAGTCTGAAAATGCGAAGCGGAAAAATGCAAAAAAAAATTGGAAAATTGCATGAGCAAAGAATAGAGGTAAGGTCGCATGAGTACGATTCGACGAATTTTTTAAAAGTTATAGTAGTAGATATAGTGGTACATGGACTAGGGGCATTGGGAGCTGACTTTTATTGTGCTAGGTGTCTAAAGATACGAATGATGGAGGATCTGATAGATGGATGAAAGTTCGGGAGATTGAAAATGGGAGATTAAAGATCTGAACCATGTAGCAATGAGAAAATTGTCGGATAGTGGGCTAAAGATTTGTGACCACCAAAAAAACACCACTCTAGGGTCCATGGTTAGAACATGAGTATTTAATGACACGGCTTCACGTGTGTTTGTCTGTTTGCAATCGAGCATGGAAAAAAGTCATAGATTTGCTGACTATTGCAGTCCATTGCGCCTGCGTCCCCACCTTCAGCGTCGTCAGCATGATCGTCATTGACGAAGCACAGCCCCGTTCTATGAGCATGACGCCACAGCTGTCAGGCCATTCAACTGACATACACTTGAACCTTTCCATCTAAGCGCGAGCGCTACAAACATGCAACAGAATGCTTACCACAACAAAAGCAACAACAACAATTTTTACACACAACAACATGCTCAGTTGCAGCTTGAACATAGAACGTCAAGTTGGAATTTGTTCTGCCGCTGCACTTGATGATTACAATTTCTGTGCAAATCTATGCAAATAAATTACGTATCATTGCAATCAAGCAAAAATAGGAACAGCAACAACAACAACATATAGCAATGGCCAAGAACAAGCAAACTAATAAAAGTCAACACAACAACAATAATAACAAGCAAAAGCCGAAGCAGATGATGAAGCAGCAAAAGAGCGCTGCATGCCATCGTATTGTTAAATATTGAAGAAGCCGCGTAGAAGCGTAGAACGAAAAAAAAAAACAGCACCAACAACAACAACAAGGTTATGGGCAAATGAGGCGCTTAGCTGGCAAGCGAAACGTGCAACAGTTGCTGCACATCGCTGCGCATCAACAACAATAATAATTACAATCGCTAGTTGTGGGGAGGGGTGGCGTGGTTGCAAGGACGGATTTTTAAAAGAGCAAAATAACAAACTAAAAGAAATAAGTCATCAAACAAGCGTTGAAATTGTATCTAGGGGTGATTCCATGACAATTTCAATTAAATATTTTGAAAAAAGAAAAAAAAATTAATTTAAAAACAAAATTATTTTTGGAAATCCAGTTATGGGGCGCTGAATACGAATCTTCGGGTTTTTTAAACGTAAAAAAAAATTGTATCTGGAAAAAAATCTTATTTTAAAATTTTTATTAGTCATCAAACAAGCGTTGAAATTGTATCTAAGGGTGATTCCATGACAATTTCAATGAAATAATTATGAAAAAAAATTTTTTTGTATATTTTGAAAAATATTATGATTTTTGTTAATTTAGTTAGGGGGCGATGGATGCGAAACTTCGATTTTTTGTTTTTCGAAAAAAAAATTTTTTTCAAACTTTGTTCAACAAAAAAAATATTAATTTGGAAAAAAATCTTATCTTGAAAACTTTATTTTATTATTAAATAATTTCTGATTCTCAAATAACCTTCTTAAAATTTTTTTTATTGAGAAAACGGAATTTTTTTATGTATTTTTCATTAGAGTTTGTTTTCAAAATTTCTAGTTTGAGTGTTTTCCTTTTAAATATTCAGATTTTATTAATCTTTAAAAAACCTAATCTTTTAAAAAAAACAAAATTTTAAACTCTAAATAATATAATTTTGGAAGATTTAGTTATTTAAAATTACTACAAAGCGGAATCGCAAACACGGAAACAATTTTGTTAAATTTTTTTTTTAATTGAGGGTTCAAAACTTTGTTTCTTTTAAAAATATGGCTTTTGATGAAAAAAATGAAATGAAAAAAAAAAAAAATTTTTTAAAATATATTTAAAAAAAATTTAAATTTTGGGTTCAAAACTTTGTTTTTTTTTATTGAAAGTCCAAAAAAATAGTCTTAAAAAATTATTTGTTTTGAAAATGCAGTTTTTCAAAGTTGTGAAGGAAAAAAAATGTTGTCGTTTTTGTTTTCCTAAAAAAAAATTATTATAAAATTTTGTTTTTTAATTTAGACACAACAAATTTTTCTCTGTAACGTTTTAAAAAAAAATTCTTGGCAAAGCAGCTCGAAAAAGTCCACTCTAAAAGCTAGTTGATTTGGAATTGTACGTCACATAAAAAAAGCGGAACAACAACAACACCGAAGCGTAAAGAATGCGTTGCATTTATTTGCCAGCATTTTGCAACAAGAAGAACTACTACTATGCGACGCTAACATCTAACCAGCTAAAAGCTTTCTACAGCAACGAATGAAAGAACGGCACTCAGCAACATCAAAGCAGCAACAATCATTAACCATCAACAACAATCATGCATTTGCTGCCAACGACCCATAGATCAACACAAATACAAATGCAAAACAAGTGTATAAGAACAACAATAAAAAAAATACAACAACAACACGTCGATGAAAAACAACCTAAAAGCATAACAACAACAATCACAATCATAATAGAAACAACAATAAAAAAAGTAATAATAACAACAATACACAAATCGCAATCGTCAGCCATCAACCATCGACCGTTTTTCAACCAACAAGCCATCTAGCGATCCATCCATCCATCTACATACCTACGTCAAACATGGCTATGTAACTATGTATATACCCATCAACCACCATCCAACAATCATCAAACAATCAACAATCATCATCAGCAACGTAATCAACGTCAATTGAAATTACGCACGTCATGCTGCGGCTAAAAAGATTTGCAACGATAGAAGTTGGCAATAATCGCGAATTGAGTTTTGCAAAATAGCGCCGCAGTACGCAGCGAAGGCTAAATAGTTTTTCTAAAAAGAGGGGAATCCGCATATGCGTCGCATGCATCAAACATGGGTACTTTGGTCGGATTAGGGTTGCCAGATGTACTGATTTAGAAATGTCAATGTGAAAGAAAAGTCAAATAAATACAAATGTTGCTGCTTTTTGCAAATTGAAGCAAACTACCAAAAAAAAAAGTTTAAAAATAAAAAAAAAATAAAAATAGAAAAAAAATTGAGAAAAAAAAAATTTCAAAATAAAAAAAATTCAGAATTAATTTTAAAGCAAAAAAAATTTCAAAAATGACGATCCAAAAAAATTATTTCTTAGAGCCAAGTTTTTAATAACTTTTTTAGCGTACGATAAAACACATTTTCAAAATAAATTTTAAAGTTTTAAAGGAAATAAAATTTCAAAATTTTCACGATCCAAACAATTTTTAAATTAGCGACCTTTCTTTCGAACAAAAATTTTAAAAATTCTTTTGAGTCCTTGGATCAAATCATACATTTTAATATTGTTTTTTTAACTTTCGAAAATTTTTTCTATTAAAATAAAATTTTTTTTAGAATTTTATCGAAATATGTATTTTAATATTAGAAAGAAATTTAAAAAAAAATGTACTGTTTTAAATTTTCAAAAATTGAAACTAATCTAATAATAAGAATTTTGAAAATTGAATATTTCAGTAGGAATTTTAAGTTTAAGGATGTAAAAAAAATTGTAGACGTATGCGAAATTCTTTTTTTTTTTGTATTTTTTTAAATTATTTTTTTTTAATTCTTTTTTTTCAATTATTTTATTTAATTATTTTTTTTATGTTATATTTCATTAACTATTTTTTTATTTATAAATATTTAAAAATTTGAACTGTTTTTGGAAACACATTTTTATTTAAAATTTGATTAAATATTTTAATGCTAAACGAACAACTAAATAGTTGAAAAAATGCGGAAATTTTGAAATTGTTTGAAAACGTTCTCTTTGAATTTAAAAACAAATTCGTTCCAAAAAAAAATTTGTTTTTTGAATTTTCGTTTTTTTGAAAATTTTTTTTTGTTCAAGTTAAAGCTTTTTTAATGCTCCAAAAAAAATTAAAATAATATTATTAATATTTTTCCAATATTAAAAAAAAATGTCTTTCAATGTTGTTTTTTGAATATCTGTTATTTTGAAATTCTTTTTTAATTTAAACTTTTTTAACGCTTCAAGTAAATTGAAAAAAAAAATTTTCATAGAAAAAAAAATTCTTTTTGAGATATGCATATATTTGCAAAAAAAAAAAACTAAGTAATTTTTAATTTTCTGTCTTTTGATTTTTTTTGTTAATAATTTTCGCTTATTGGCAACTCTATACCAGTGCACATTTGCCAACGCACCACAGCACCATTTCTTTTCATCAATAAACCCCTGACCGAATGCCAATTTAATTTTTGCTGGCGGCGCACTTCTTGTTGTAAAAATTTTTGCATTTTATTACAAGTCTAATCAGAGGTAAATTTATTTATTGGGGTTTTAATTTTGTTGTCCCTCTTTTAAAGGCTGCCTTACTTAGTTTGTTGTGTAGAATTGTTATTGTTAACTTACCATCTTTATGTATTTTTCAGTTTCATATTGGTTTTTCCTTCGGTTTCTAGCATATAATTCAGTTTCTTCAATTTACTCCACTTCATGCTAATCCCGTCACCAGCAATGATATACTAAACCAATTAGAACAAGCACTTAATTATTTGTTATTGTTAATTTATTGCTACTTTTATGACAGCAATTTGCTACTTCCACCACTCACTTGACTCATATTATTTCGAAATTAATATGTTGAACAAAATGATGGCAGTCATAAGCATGATATGATGTGGTGATATTTAATAAACTTGGATATACTACTGTTCGACTTTTAACTACAGCGTTTCATATGAATGACTTTTTTATTGTTGTAATATTATTTTTCTTTTTCTATTTATTTGCTGTTTTCAGTTTAATCTTACGGTAAACAGTAGCTTCAAGTTCAAATGGCGTTGTGTTCGCTTGCAATCTGGGTCAAAGAGTCAAATGTTCGTATATAACATGATTTGATTGTTGTTGCATGGCTTTGTGTTAGAATATAGATGTCAGCTGTTCATTGAACAGCAGGAATTTGTGTTGAAGTCAATGAACTTTAGGTAAAGCGTTCGGATTTAGAAAAAAGCAAAAAAAATATTTAGAAAATTCTTATTCGAAATCAATGCATCGGAAAAAAGCAGATTGCGTGAAGACACATGAACGGTATCAAATGAGATTACACCAGCATGAACTCATTTATATACATTGAACCACATCATATCATGCCATGTAATATCATATCAAGAGTTGAAGGCCCTAGCAGCTAGCGCTACCTAAGCGCTTAAGTACAATAATTATAGTTGTTGTATAAATAAATAAATTAAAAAAATATATCATGTCAAACGATTTAATATCAAGTGATTAACATGATATGATATCACATCACAGCGCAAGATATTATATCAAATATAATAACAAAAACCAGAAAGGCATACAAATGACAATTAGAAAAAAAGAATTGATTACTAACTATGATAGTTTATTTTATGTAAGTTAGTTACTGTGACATGATATCAGATCAGAGCAAATGATATCGCAGAAGATCATACGTTATCAAATGTAAACTTTTAGAACAAAATAAACTTAAAAGTGATTCAAGCAACAGCAAGAAAAACGAGAATAATTATAAAATCATTTTAGGTAGTTGTAATGATATGATATGATATCACATCAAAGAAAATAATATCATATGACATGAAAAATACATTTTTACATAAAAATAAAACGCAAAAATGCATAAAACAACAACGTGAAATGATTTTATGTGAGTCATTTACAACGAGGTGATATCACATCACAAACAAACACATCACACGAGCTTATGCGACAGCCGTTGCTAACTTTTACAGCATAAAATACACAAAAAAACTTCATAAAATAACCACAATGCGAACAACACTGTTGCATTAGCACCATCAACACATCACCACATCACATTCCTGCATACAACAAATATATGAATTTACTCAGCAACTTTCTTTCATTTTATCGGTTTACCAAACATTATCTACTCCATTAAAAACTTTTTGTAGGTTTGTTTTTTTTTTTTGAAATTATAGCGCTCTTTTGTTGCATAAATTCTTTCAACTTTCCAAGCAAACTCATTAATAGCAATCAATCAATTTTTTTTCCTTTGCAATGCGCTGATAATGCAGTTTTCTCTCATTTGGCATACCATCACATTGAACCGCTTTGTGTCTAAGTAATCATAACATAGCATAAAACAAACGAACAGTCATACAATATTTAACAACATACATCTCTTGTGATTTAGTACCCTAAATAAAAAGTATCGTAAAAAGTCTTGGATTTTGCGTTGCAGCGAAATGCTTTGGTTTTGCTTTTTTTCTTCCTTTTTCACATTTGTGCAAATATTTAATCTCCTTTTATTGTTGTTCTTATCAGGCTGCTACGATTTGCTGTTGATTAACATTAAAATGAAAACGTTGTCTCATGGGATCACTCCATGGTGACTAGTGTGAAGCTTCTGTCATCACTTCAGTACTGAGTTTCAAGTTTTCAATTATAAAGGAAACTTCTAATAATAAAATTGTAAAAAATGTTCACCGATTGCCCGAAACAGCTATCAGCAAGTGCGAAAATTACTTTAAAGCATAAAATAATGCAAAGTTATTATTACAAGCATTGTCGCTTGCTGCGAAAGAAATTTTTGCAACCAAGTTCGTTTCCTAAGTCTTTCGTAGTGCTATCACCAACTCTTTTTTTGTTAATCGTTGATGGTACTCGCTGAATAAGTAAATTTTTTTTATTTTATTTCGTATTACAGTGCACTCGCGATAATATGAACTAATTAAAACCAGGCCTATTCAGTTTTACGAGATTGTTCATATTTACGAAAGTTTATTCATTTTTTCACATGACGAAAATAAAAAATTAGTTACATTCAAAAAGTAAGTTATACAAAAACTCATATGTATTCTGTTAAATTTTTGGAAACAATTTAGTTCACGTCAAAAAAATCAGTAATCCGCTTTTGTTGTTTCTTTTGTTCATGGCCAAATAACTACGTTGAAAATTTCTACTGAGGACTGAACATAAGATAAAGCAAAGCATGTGAACGCAAGTATTTCTCAGAGACGGTTATGTACATTTTATATTTTGATAACTAGGGGATTCGCCAATTTATTAAGCTCTTGTAATTCGTTAGAAATTTGAAAATCAATAGTGTTAATATTTTAGAGCTTTGACCAAAAGTTCATATTTTAGAGTACTCAATGGAAGCGAAACGGTGTTCATATTTTGGGGTGTTCATATTTCTGGGTGTTCATATTATCTCGAGTGCACTGTATTTAATTTAATTTAATTTAATTTAATTTAATTTAATTTAATTTAATTTAATTTAATTTAATTTAATTTAATTTAATTTAATTTAATTTAATTTACTTTAATTTAATTTAATTTAATTTAATTTAATTTAATTTAATTTAATTTAATTTAATTTAATTTAATTTAATTTACTTTAATTTAATTTAATTTAATTTATTTTAATTTAATTTGATTTAATTTAATTTAATTTAATTTAATTTAATTTAATTTAATTTAATTTAATTTAATTTAATTTAATTTAATTTAATTTAATTTAATTTAATTTAATTTGATCTAATTTAATTTAATTTAATTTTATATTATATTATTTTATTTTATTTTATTTTATTTTATTTTATTTTGTTTTACTTTATTTCACTTTATTTTATTTTATTTTTTATTTTATTTTATTTTATTTTATTTTATTTTATTTTATTATATTTTATTTTATTTTATTTTATTTTATTATATTTTATTTTATTTTATTTTATTTTATTTTATTTTATTTTATTTTATTTTATTTTATTTTATTTCTTGTATTTTATTTTATTTTATTTTATTTTGTTTTATTTTATTTTATTTTATTTTATTTTATTTTATTTTATTTTACTTTATTTTATTTTATTTTATTTTATTTTATTTTATTTTATTTTGTTTTATTTTATTTTATTTTATTTTATTTTATTTTATTTTATTTTATTTTATTTTATTTTATTTTATTATATTTTATTTTATTTTATTTTATTTTATTTTATTTTATTTTATTTTATTTTATTTTATTTTATTTCTTGTATTTTATTTTATTTTATTTTATTTTATTTTATTTTATTTTATTCTATTTTATTTTATTTTATTTTGTTTTATTTTATTTTATTTTATTTTATTTTATTTTATTTTATTTTATTTTATTTTATTTTATTTTATTTTATTTTATTTTATTTTATTTTATTTATGACTTTTTCTGGTTCAGCAATTTGTTTTGAATTAGACTCAATTCTTGCAACAACAACTTCATTCACATGACCTGCGCTTCAACTTCTGCTATGCATTAGCACAATCCGTACTCTACACATTTTAATCGCATATGGAAATCGCATCATTCCGTTAAATTGAATTAGTAAGCCAGTTTATTGCAACTTCTTTAACCGATTTAGTGATAACTAAATACAATGTTTATACAAACGAACATACGCACAAACATAATTTCTTTATTATATAATTGGTTCGGCACGTTAACTCATTATTGATTTATCAAGTCAAACTGGTATGCGCTAAGTTGTTGCTTAATTGACGGTGTGATCAAAACGATTAGAATTCGTATTATAATCGATTGTTGTTTTTGTTAGTATTATTTTGCTCGTATTAGGGGATATGAATATGTCAATAAACTTCTCGTAATTGACATGTGAAACCGTCCATTATGTAAGAAAATATTCAACGACAGGATGTGAAAAAATTAACATATGAACTATTGAACGGAAGTCGAAGCCAGAGAAGCGCTTGCGCAAGAATGGAGGAATCAAACAAGAAATTACAATCAAAAGATCTAATAGGCATGGGCTGCGGTCGCATTCAAGTTATGCCCTATTCATGCTCAAACCCTCTTAAAAGTTTCTTTTAGATTTTTTGAAAAAAGTTTTAGTTTAGTCCTAAGTCAACTCACTTCAAACTAGTTTATAACAAACCGGTGAGTAGTTAGTTGAAAAAAATATTTTTTTTTTTAATTTGTGGAACCCCCAAGTTAACTAAAATTTCCATTTAAAAAAACGTATTTCCACTTCAAATCAACTCACTACAAAATGTGCTATAAGCAAAAAAATGTGCTATAAGCAACCAGTTTGTAGTCAGTTAGAGGCAACGTGTTTCTAGAATGTGGGACTGGTTGAGAAATAGTCAAATCGCAGCGCTTTTTTTGCAATTTGAGTGCGCTGCAGGGTTGCCCAATTTTTTACTATAAAACTCATGGAGGTGATTAGTATTCACATCCTTTGAAAATTAACAAAAAAACTATTTAATATAATATTAATGAAAATAAATAAGGCAGCAGAAAAACAAAAAATTTCATTAAACCCACTTGTTGACCTCTTTGCCAAAAGCCACAACGAGTTGAGCTCTTAATCTTCAAGCCATGCACCTGCTCAGTTAATTAGTTGCCTACAAGACTTCGAGCGTTACATTAGATGGAGCTGTCAAGCTGTTGTATATTGACAAAACTGACATTTGTAGGCGCACATCAACTACAGTGAAAGCCATGTGCAGGTCAAACACACACATACACATAATGGGACTCTTCTTAGGGTTCCACACTATTGTATGGCTCTTTCGATTAACCAAAAATGCATGTCAGTATGACCGAAATTATTTTTGCGTGCGCCAAACACCAACAGAGACGCACGCAAGTAGCGCTTAACCCACTTTGATGTTGATAATGTGCATGCGATTATTTTATATTATTTTTTTGTGAGTTATGAATATGGTTATGGCATGAGCTAAAACGTAAGTCAATGCGAGCCAACTCGAGCCTAATAACGCTGGTCGTAATTGACACTTTCCAGGAGTTAACCAAATAGAAGTGACCATATCGGCGTTGTGTGCGCTAATGATGAATGCTGTTTGTAGTTGGGGTGATGCGTATTGGATTTAGTTGTTGCTCAGGCACGCCATTCTTGGCTCACCATCTCTCTAGATTGAACACTATTGGAAAGTAGCAATTAAATTTCACACCACTCACTCGTTCATCAGTTTTACAAATGTGCATCCGATTGACTAGCCTTCATGCATGTAGCGGAAATGACACTTGCGCTAGGCGTTCGCATACCCACATCACAACATCATTCGCAAGTTCTTAATGCATCAACTCAATATTTGAGTGCCATAAATGCGCCAGCTGCTATGCGCTGGGACATTGACTACTCGCATCAGCTGCACCTCACCTTATACTCAGCACATCCTCACCAACTTCGTGCTGATAATTTGCCATTTTTATTGAATGAATGAATGATGTACATCATAAACTGCATACACCGTCAATTTCATTTTGATTTACCAAATGTTTTTTCTTTTCTTTTTTTTTGTTTGTTTTTGTTGTTGTTTTGTATATTGCAATTTTCCTTATTAAAATATTTATTGCCGCTTTGCTGCGCTATGCCTTTTTTCGATGTGCGTATAATTACTGTGCAGCATGTGATGTGCATCAAATGATACTTTGTATGTGATGGTGATATGTGTGTTAGATTAGCTCACAAGTTAGTGTGTGATTTGTAGGCAAAAGCAGTGAAAATTTAAATATATTGATTTTCAAAGCAAATGGCAAAAAATATGCATCCAATTAATGGATTAGAGTTAGAGTTTGTAATACTTTTTTTCGTGCAAAAAAATTGTTAAAATGTGTGCTCATCACATTGAGTTGATAATTTTTACAACACCTACAAGTTTTTGTTCTTGAAATATTTGGAAGCTGTGCAAGAACCAATTTTAACTGCTATGAAGTAGTATGTTTTGATTAAATGTGATTTGTTTTGATATTCATGAATGATATGTATGGCATGATATGATTTGCCTGCACATCACTCGATAAGGTTTAATGCGATATGAAATAGTTTCATTTGATAATATTTTTTTCTATTAAATTTAATCAAGCTTTTTTCACTCAGTTTTTCTAAGCTTATATGCTGTCATTGCTTTTTAATTAACTTTTTATTTGCTGCAACCGATCTGATAATCTGATTTGATGTGATCTCAATTTTTGTATCTTCTATTTTGAATCAGACTTTGCAGAAGACAAGTGAATTAGTAAATTCTGGTCTTTGCAGTTTTTAACTTAATTACTTGAACCTCAATATACACGTTGAAATAAGATTTTATGTAACTAGTTATTAAGTCATGCGATAAATTTGTCACCATCATGTTAACTCAATTCGATCAGCTGTCGAGCAACAATCAGCGCTAATCTGAGCTAATCAAAATAAATAACATATTATTCATTTGATTTATAGCATTTTATTTATTTATATATCAATCAACAATCGTTTCGAATTTGACGTTTACCGCATCAGTACTGATTATGTGACCTAGCCAATAATCACTTGATATCACTTCGTTTAACTTTATCTGCTTCTGAGTTGTAAGCGCACTAAATTCATTATAGGCGTTTTGTTATGTTGAAAGAATGCTAGAAGATGTGAAACGATGTCAAGTGATGCCATTCATACACATCACATGATGCTATACATATGATATTTTATCATGTGATGTGATCATGCGATCTAAACAGTATTTTTTAGCATTTTTTTTAACTTTAGTCAACAGATACGGTTAGAAAAATAAATTCATACACATCACTTGATGCTATAGCATATGATATTTCATCATGTGATGTGATCATGCGATCTAAACAGTATTTTTTAGCATTTTTTTTAACTTTAGTCAACAGATACGCGCACAAAAATAAATGCATGTACATCACGTGATGCTATAGCATATGATATTTCACCATGTGATGTGATCATGCGATCTAAAAAGTATTTTTTAGTATTTTTTTTTTTAAACTTTAGTCAACAGTTACGCGCACTAAAATAAACTGGCTCACAATAAAAAAAAATGGTATTGCTCCAGTGACCTGGAAAACATTTGTCTCTTGCCCTTAACCTATTTTTTTTCAAATTACATTGTCAAACCTTCGGAAAATAAAAATTCAAATGGCATGAAAATTAAATTTCCCTTTCGACTATTTTCGTGAAAACAAAATCACGAAGCGAAATTAAAGCACCCAAATGCACAAGTTAATTGCCCAAAAAACAGCACGCACTAACTTTGAATGAAGTCTCCATCAGCTAAAGTTCAAAAAGGCGGACACGAACTGGAGTGGGTTGACTACGGCCAAAAGGTTTCCTGGCTTTTTTTTTTTTTTTTCTTTTTTGCCGAAACATCACAACTACGAAATCAACGTCAAATATCCTGAACATGGCAAGTGGGAAACTTTCCCAAGCTTAATGAATGTTAGACAAACAAGCAGATGGATGAACAGGCAGATGAATGGTTAGATGGATGGTTGTTTGGCCACTTGAATGGGGGAGTTGTGCTGCCTACGGCCAGAAATGGTACAAACTACACCGTTAGAAGTTGCGAACCGCAAGCAAATCTGGCAACGAAAAAAAAAACAACACCAAAGTAGGAAATAATTCAATATTCACAAACGAACACAATGGGTCATGTCGAGTGGACGTTGCGAACACGAAAACCAACAAAAATAACAAACACAGACGTTTGCCAAAGTCAGCTGAAGATGTAAACAAATACGGTCGAAAACATGAGTAGCCAAGCAAAGGCTAGATGCGGCAGGCGGTGAAGCCAACGCGCCACTGCAAAAGGTTAACATCAAACGTGACAGTTGACTCCACAGACCACAGCGCGGCGAAAAGGCTGCAAACGACAACAACAAAAAATTGAATTGGAAACATAGAACGATAAGAACACAACAAAAATGTAGCAGAGAAACAACAATTAAATGCGAGAATTGGTAGAAAAATTTGAAACGCACTGCACGCGAGCAAAGCGAAGGCTGAGCACTCCAACTGGCAGACAAGCGGGCGACGCAGTAAAGCAAATACGTTTAAGGGAGGTCCGCAAGCGAGTGTGCAGGGTTTTAATATCAGGAAATATGGAATGACTTCACATAACATAAAATGACATAGCATTGCATAGCATAACTTATTATGTCATAGCTTGGAATGAGATGTCAGAATATGATTAAAAATAAAATAAAAAAGACAAACATAACATAACACAACATAGCATATGTAATGCCGCATAAAGTGACATAACAACATAAAACATAGCATAGAAAAAATAGCTCCAAAATTCTTTCACCCGCAAGTGGCAACCCTAATAACATTTCCCTATTTGACCACTATCTGACCATCTTATATTAGCAACATAGATCGCGCTAAGATTAATAACAACAACCACTAAAACTAACTACTTTCCAAATGCTTTTGGCATTGTGGCATGCAACATTGTGTCTGCACATTGTGGCACGTTACAGCTGAATGCAGCTTCGGATTGCAGTCGGAATGCAGCAGCTGCTGCTGCCCATTTCGAAGTGACAGCAACAATGAATCGAAAAAGGAGGGGTGTGTGGGTGTGCGTTAGGGTGGAAGGCTTGGTTTTGTAAAATAAAGGAAAATAAAGTAAAATTAAAAAATAATTAAATTAAATTAAATTAAATTAAATTAAATTAAATTAAATTAAATTAAATAATATAAAATAAAATAAAATAATATAAAATAAAATAAAATAAAATAAAATAAAATAAAATAAAATAAAATAAAATAAAATAAAATAAAATAAAATAAAATAAAATAAAACAAAATAAAATAAAATAAAATAAAATAAAATAAAATAAAATAAAATAAAATAAAATAAAACCAAATAAAATAAAATAAAATAAAATGAAATAAAATAAAATAAAATGAAATAAAAAATAAAATAAAATAAAATAAAATAAAATAAAAATAAAATAAAATAAAACCAAAAAAAAAATTAACATAAAAAATAAAATAACCCCACAACTCACTCTAATATTCATATCGAACATCATAAAAGCAACAACAATTGCGGTGTTAATATTGATTAGCGGTGGCGTAGTGAAATTCTGCCAGACTGCATTTTATGCATTTGTGGGCAGTGGCGTTTTGTTGTCGTGGCTGGGTCGTATGGTCGAGTTTTGAATTTTAATGATTTTGTGGCGCATTCCACTATATGTGTGTGTGTGCGTGTGTGTGTGAGGCCAACAAATGTCGAATGCGTTATTGTTTTTAGCTGGGTTTTATGAGTAGCTGCTGCTTGTGACATTGTGCCGCATATGTGTGTGTGTGTGTGAATGAGTGTTGCTGATATTTAATACGACTTGGCGCACGCCCCTATAACCCAGTTTCGGTTGCACGAACATAATTTTCAGCTGCCACTGCACTACGCAGCACACAAAAGATGTAATGCAGCGCATGGGAAATATGTTCCCTAACTACAACAACACCAACAACAACCACAAATGCCACTTTTATGGTTTAATTTTTGCCACAAAACCATCTGGGCCAACTGGGAAATGAACTACGGCAGGCAAGCATTTTTTTGTTGTTGGTTTTGCCTTGATATTTTTCGCACTTTTTTTATCGCTCACTATATTTTCTTACAGGGTGTCGCAAAGCGCTCAGTAAAGATTCTTTCTTCCACATGTCAGAAAATATGTGAGTGGTCAATGACAGTTGGAGAACCTTTGTAAGACTCTGAGTGGTCAATGACAGTTTGAGAACCTTTGTAACACACTAAGTGATCAAGGACAGTTTGAGAACCTTTGTAGACTCATAGTGGTCAATTACAGTTTGAGAACCTTTGTAACACACTAAGTAATCAAGGACAGTTTGAGAACCTTTGTAAGACACTAAGTGGTCAATGACAGTTTGAAAACCATTGTCCGAATGCCTTCAAACTTACCAAAACTACAGATAAACTAACCGTGAATGATGATTCTTGCCCAAAAAAATACTTTAAAAATGTTCGTGGGACTGTCGGGTGGATTGGTGATGGCACTTGCGTATGTAACCTTGTCTTCCTAGCTGTCAGGATGCATACTAACTTTGCCTTTGCCGTCCCGAACTTTATCTAGTTCCTATTCTAAAAACTCTAAAACCCTGGCACTTTATTTGTATGACCCTGTATTATACGCCAAACTTTTTTTTCATCCCACTATTCTCAAATTGCCTTCATTTTCCAGACCTTCTTTATAGGCCATAATTCATTTTTTTTTTGCGCCAACTAAATATAACCTCCAAGTGTCTGTACCACCACATTGCTTGGGCGCTTTTCACACAGTTGGCGAACATTGAGAGATTATTGCCACAATTGTTCTGTACGCATCACCGTCTGTCCCCTGCATTTTCACATGTCTTCTTCTTCCTTTTATGGGCTATTTTGTATGCACCCACGCACTCGTTGCGAAAGGGAATGTATGCATTCATGGATTGAATGTATGGCCGTACGATATGTGGGTCAAATGTCGGTTAATGGGCATACTAGGCACAGTTGGCACTGGGAATGCTTTTTTTGTTTGCTTCTTCTTCACATTGTGTGAAGTTTGTTGTTGCATTTCATTCACGATTTTCAATTGAGCAACAAATTTCTTGTATGAGTAATGAAGTTATTTGTTGGGCTCAGTGAGTAGGCCATAATTAAGTAATTGGATTCGTTCCACATAACTCCCACTTTTCGATGTGGAGAAGGCTTCCAATACGGGTGCAAATTGAGGCGAAGCAAGGCGATAGAAGTGAGTGACCAAGAGGAAGGAGGAACAATGAACCAGATATCTACCAGCAGTAATCAAAAGCACCAGGAACTCAGCTCAAGTACAATCTCCTCTACAGGCCTATGCCACTTACAATTTATCTCAAGTACATCACATGTTTTTAGCCTTCTGAGCAACAACCACTGAAAGTATAGTCTGGAGACAGTCCCCAATACAGCAGATACCTTCCAACTGAAAAGGAACTCAAAGCTTTAAAGTTGACTCCCAGCAAGAAGACGACTTGACGACTTGCACAAGCTCTGCAGCTGCAATCTGAAATAGTTGCTGTAAGCTAAATAAGTCAATGAAATTTATTTCAGCATGTTTGTTCATCCCAAACGCTACCCAGAACCACAAGCGAGCCAGTGAAGCGTGGCGCTATCAAGTCGTTACTTCCTTGGCTTCAACCGCAAACTACATGACAGTTTTGCTCTGTCTAACGGATTTAGTCAATTGAGAACTTTTTGCTTGCGGTACAAAAGTGATATTAGTGAACGTCAACGACGAGTGGCAGTGTCAGTTAGATGGGCATCAGGGGGTTGTGTTGAGGTACGCAAAGGTAGACAGCAAAAATACTAATTGACAACTAGTACTTTCTAGTATCGAACTAGTCCCAATATGAGGAAGTTCCAGGTTCAGAGTTTGGCTGAGCACTTCAACGCTAGATATAACGATGGGTATCTTGCGAAGGTCTGAGAAATGAGCCAGTGGACACTCGCATTATCTCTGTCAAATTATCCTTAACAAATGGAAATCCTAAATTTCAACCGCTCTGGTCAGAAGCCTACCTATACAGAAGTAGCCCTCAGATAGCCAGTGGAATTCCTTCAAGTTCTTTCGGCTAATTTTTTCATGAACCAAACGATGACCAAAAGCTGTCTGGAAAAAGTTCTGGTCCAGTGGGGTCTAGTATATTTCGGATCGAATTTAGAGGAATCGGCTGGATTGACTGCTGGGCCTTTTGGTATGAGTGCGTGTGCTCGTGTCAGCAGCTTGTGGGTGGTAACCACAATGAATGTGCAGGAAACTGAATTAAGCAAGCATCAAAATACAGAAACAGTAACAAAAATAGCAACAAAAACAATAACAACAAACACTGCTCGATGCTAATCACAAACAATGCAGCGCTAAACAACAACAACTCTATCTTAGACAGGCAAGTTCGCTTGAAACAAACGCTTGGTTGCTGTTGTTGTTGTTTTTGTTAAATTTATTATTCTTGTTTTATTTGTTGTTGTTGTTACACCAATCTCTATGGCTGATATGCTACTTTCTTGGCAGCTTTGGTGGCCGTCACTCCAATATAATGTTGTTCTTATTGCTATTGTTGTTGTTGCTACTAATTGTTCGTATTGTCTTGCATGTTGCTGACATTGTTTTTGTGTTGATTTTGCTGCGCTTCGCTTTTCGTTGATTTGATTGGCCTTTTTGTTGTTGTGCTTTTATTTTCTTTGCAACATTTACTTCGCATGTTTTTTTGTTTTTGTGTTCGTTTTGTTTTTGTGTTGCAAGCGGCAAGCGGTAAATCGAATTAACAGCAATTTTTGCGTTTTGCCTGTTTCTCAGCTGTTTTGCTTTTGTTGTTATTGTATGACCTGCTTCTTTTGCCGTACGTTTTAATGGCGATTTATTGTTGTGACTTTGTGGTGGCAGCAAACAGTACAAACAACAACAAGTGCAACAACAACAACTGCTACTAATTACATCAATCGCTTGACAAAAAAAAGAAGAAAAACAAAGCGAAACAGAAATTCAAACAAAAAGAAAGAATCAAGAAAAGCTGGCAGTGTTGCCACTTTGGGAGTAATTGCGTGAAATGTGAGGGAATAGAGGAAAGTTGTGGGGAATTTTTGAGGGATTTTTTTAAGTTTTTTTAAATAAACATTTCTTGAAAAGCACTTGTTGAAAATTTGGGTATTTTTGCTACACTTTTCTTGAGATTTTTTTTTGTGGTGACACCGAATTGCATAAGTCAGGCAACTCGCTTTGTTAAGCCATAAAAGTATTCCTTGCACAAAAAACCTCATACGAAGGCGGCCACATCAGCACCACAAAAAATAGTAGTAGCCACTTCAAACGTTACATCATCCTCAGAGTTTCAAAGTGTCGAGTGAAGTTTTCGGGTAGGCCTCTCCACACCCCTAGACTCCCTCAAAGACGACTCAATAATATTCCCTCCTCTACTAAATGTTTCCGCATCACGCGCTCCAACTCAACTACACATGTTTGTGCCTGCATCCGTAACCCGGAAAAATCGCATTTCTGTCAACTGCTGTCAAAACCTAACATTACGCCAGTGAGCCTATGCACTTGGCTGCCTGGCACGTCAATCATTCAATTGAAGGAACAAGATGTTTATTCTGCTTGAAGTATGCAAAAGAATTTCTACCAACGATCGATAAGTTTTTGCCATTTTCTTTGCGGTCGAATGAAAATGCAAATAAATTATATTTCTGCTGTGCATGTGTGCGTGTGTGTGTTAGTCTCAAGTATTTTCCACAAAGCGTATGATTAAGTATAAATAAATACTTAGCGTTCAATAATTTTGTTTTTGTTTTTTGTTGTAGTTTGCGCATTTCCCATTGTTTATTTAGTAAATTGCAAAATGGCAAATGACAAGAACAACGGTCGGCCCAGCTGCTTGTTTGTTGAGCCTGAATGCCTGCATGCAAATTGTGCGTTTCAAGTATTTCCTTTCGACCGAGACAAAGCACAAACGAACACACTGCCATACACACCCTCAACCACACACACCAGCACTTGTGCAACGTTCGTTTCCATATGTTTGCTTTCTTGGGTCTCGCTATAAGGTTGTTGTTGGCTTCAGTACTCTGCTAAAGTAAGCTGTCAAGCGTAAAACCGTTAGCTGTCAGTTGACATTGTTAATTTTCCAATGAAATGACATTCGCGCATTTGAACTCAGAAAATGCGTTGAATTCTTTTCTAGGATGGCGCATCTTACAAATTTCTTTATTTTTGTAAAATAGTTGGTATTTTAAATACTGTGAGAGATTTTCTAAGATAAAGATAGTCCAGTTAAGGTTGTAGAGCTTATCTAATGTAACTGGCCACCTGACCACTGAAAGACAAAGAATGCTCCATAGATTCATCTTGATGCTCCTTTGTTTATTTGCTTATTCATTCTTAGCTTTAATTATTCCACTTCTGAATTTTGCGAATCGCAGTTGTGATCCATATAACTTACCATTTTCCTTGCAACTAACTAGCGCTTTGTACATCCGTTTAATCGTTCCGAGTTTTGAGAATACCAATTTCATTTCACACATTTTGTCAAACATCTGAAATGTTTAGACCTATCAATTTCCAAATCTCCATATCCATATCGCAACTGTCGCGCAAATAATTTATCACGGTTAACTTCAATATATCTGCGCAAACTCCAAAAACACCTGCACAAACTCACTTCACTTACCCGAAAACGTTACCTAAGCTTCTCAACGCCCCATGTGTTGATAAGAGGCGTTTCATGGTACGCCCACTTTTCTGCATGAAAATAATTAATAGCAAACCTGTCAAATGCATTTCGTTAATGGCTCAGCGATACATCAAAACTAAACAAAGCACATGCTGTCCGTAGCAATTTCTACTCTCTGTACGGAGACAACAAAAATGTTTGACAAGCAAGCGCCACCACATTTTTGCTGCTTAGTCATGCACGCTTTTGTATGTAGTACACATGTTATATACCGTTTATATATATACGTATGTATGTAGGCTTTTCGCATATCAACGTCGTTTAAATAATAAATTCTTCAAACACGATTGGCGTGCCTCGGGTCAATTTACCGATAGTCGACTAACAAAGCAGCGCGCAGCAGCAGAAGCAAGGGATTTCGGGTAGAAGCCAAGCATGCTGCGCGCCATGTTGTTTACGAGCTTTGGCGTCATTTGTGTGAGGGTTGTTTGATAAGTGAAAATTAAAACGAATTATTTTTTTTGCTCCAAAATTGAAAAAAAAATTTCAAAAAAGAACCTGACTTTTTTAATCTATTTTAAATGCATTTATTTTCTTCTTGAATTTTTTTAAATTACAAAAATATTAGGCAACTTTTTTCCACTACGACTTCATATCGGCCTTGGAGTGCATAACCTACAAAATCTAAAATAATTTCTGCAAAAATTTGTTTGTGGTTGCCCATCCAATGTCAAAGAGTTAAAGGTTCGACGATTGCTTGCACGCCCTCTCAATCTAGCAACACCAAAACTCCCAATTGACCTATCCCACATGGAGAATACCTAGATATTCTTTAGCTTTATTTCACACAACAAAGCACTTATTCAACCACCCTCGTAGTTTGTGCGACATCATGTTGACTAGGTTGTAATCGCAGTAGCTCTTTGCGGTAGCAGCGTTGGTGGATACATTTACATAATAAAATGCATGAGAACTTTGTAACTGCAACAACAATAAGTCTAATGAAAACAACAACAAAGCACTGCAAATTTGTTTGGTGTGAACGTGGTGTAATGCCTCAGAGGATTTCAATTAAAATTTTAAATTTTTTATGTTGATTGTTTTCTTCTTCGTGTGATGTGCTTCTTGCACGCAAGTTTTTCTTACTTTTTTAACCAATCAAAGCATCTTGCGTCGCATGGACTCCCTGCGGCGACACCCTTGAGGGTATTTATGTAAACAAGCTAAATCATATTTGTACATGCGTTCGAACCAACATTAGTTTTGGTATCATCGTACATTTGTTTAACGCGTAGCAGATTATGCGTAGCGTTGCGTAGCGAACTGATATAAATGTAAAAAGCTGGCGCTTGTGGCAGTCGACGTATGGCGGCTCTCAATCGTGCGAGCGATCGATGCATGGGCAAACTCCGTATTAAGCTGTGGTGAGGCTCTGACTTCGTTGGTTTGTGTTTCGCATTGCGCATGCAATTTATGGCTACATTTGCCATGCGTAGCCAACCATTCACAAGTTGTACGCGTGGTAATTGCGAACAAGGCGCGTCATCGGATCGTTTGCTCATTCACTCCACAACTCCAGCCACAGGCGTTGATTTACAATCAAAAATAGCCGCTTACCAAGATTACCAAAGTAAAGCAAATAAATATGTGTTTACGTGGCGAGGGATGCGTTAGTGGGTTCATTAAGCATATAAAATGTCCGGAAGCTAAGAGTTTTAAAAGCGATTGAACATAAATAATTCAAGTAGTTTCAAGTACTCAATGAAAGGAGGTGAACGAGCGAGTTGGAGAGAAGGAAGAAAGCAGTGGAAGAAAAGTGGCAATATGAGCTTGGGTCGGTGCCAAGGTAGATTATTTTATACTTTGTTTGGTGAAAGCTGTAAATTTAGATGACAAGAAAATGAAAAGCTCAAAGTAATCATTAAAGCAAAAAAGCTTGCTGGGCACCCCTTTTTAATGTGATCGATTTCTGAAAAGCTATCTAATTTTTTTTTATCCATTTAAAAGCTCCATGCAATTTTAGAGTATTTGCTTGAAATAAATCTAAAAAAAAGCTACAAAAGCTCTTATAGATAAGCTTTTAGGGGTGCTTTTTTAGAAGAATTGGCTTACTAGAAAGCACTAATTTCAAATTAAACTCGACGTATGTACAATAAAAAGAGCAAAACAAGTTCAGCTCAAAAAAAGCTCTGCTCAATTTTAAAGCTTTGCGCCGAAAAAATCTACCCCTCGGTGTAATAGTTTCTAAAAACCTCTGTCACTTACGATGAACTATGTACGCTGACCGAAAATGGAAATTATTTTAAAGAGAGGTAAAAAATTCAAAAGCTGGAATCGCTATTTGAAAGCTTTCTTCGGTCGAATAAATATTTCAAACTATTAAAAAGTATATTCTTCAAAATCACATACAATCTACAACTGGAGCTGCAAAAATAAAACGTTGAAGAAAGCCAAAGCTCGAAAAAAGCGTCATTGAGCTTTTTGATTTGACCGAAATGGGGGTCTATTTTTTCCAACGTACGTGACTCTTTCAATGTAAATACTAGTGTATTTTAGCTGTGAAATAGTCAAGGGCTCAAAGGTAGTTTCGAAGGTAACCCGAAAGCTTGACTTTACATTGAAGTGATTTAAAGCTTTGTTAAATCAAAAAAAGGAACTACGAAAAATCTAAAGCACAACGAATTGAAAAGTACTGAAATCAGCTCAGCTCAGATTTTTTAAATAATGAGTACAAGCTGTGATGTAAAAATATAAGCTTTCTAATGACATTCACTCTTAAAAAAGCTCAAAAAAGCTCTGTGTTTAGGCAAAGGTAAAACACACTATTCTGAATGAAATAATAGCTATATAGAGAAGTTTTAAGAACTCTACTGCTACACAATGCCCGACCCAAAGCTGCTAGTCCGATTTGGATCTCAGATCTCTAGCTTTCATAAATATCAAATTAGCTGAGAATCTAACAAATTTTTTCAATTATTAGCTACCGTTACTCAAACAATTTCAACACAACCAACGAGCATTCTTAAACACCCACCAAACTCACTGCAATGCGGAATTCAGCTCGCTTTCGATGGGTTGCAGCATGGCACATGCAAGCACACGAGTCAGCAGCACCAGCCCCGCAAACGCCATGCAGCGTAGCGCTTTCGACGGCAGCTGTGCGCTCAAGTTGCTTACGGTATATTCGAAATAATAAATTCGTAGGTGTTGGCAACGACCTTGTTGAAATGCATGCGCGTTTGCGAGCTCTTGTGTGGACTCCCGTTTCCGCAGCTCGCACGTTGACGTTGATGTTATCGGCTTGGGGCATGAACGCCATCCGTCACACGCAATGTAGTGTTAGTGTGGCATGCTCGGTTGAGTTGCCTCGTTACTCGCGCGTTAGTTCTTCCAAGGTCTGCACATTGTCATTTGTGTTGACAAGCGGAAATTGTAGCGGTAGGGCAGCACTTAAGGTGGAAAAAGTTTACACTTCGGAGTAAGAGCTGTAGAGTGGAAATACTATTTCCGTATTTATTTATACCCCTCATGTGTGCGACTGAAGATGGAGATGGAGAATTGAGGTTGGGTTTCCGAGAGATGTAGGAAGACAAAGTGAGACACTTGCTGAAGTGATAGGTTTGGGAATGGCCGTTTTGAGCATTTTGCTTGAGTTGACATCCACTCTCTTAAAACAAAAAGTCAAACACCTCGCATATTCCACTTCCGAAATTTCATCCATGAATTCTTAGAGCTTTTAGTTTCTAGCTTTACTGCTTCGAGTGATTGTAAATTAAACAGAGTCGAGTTCAAGTCCCGACACTACGTCAGTATTTTTGTGGAGTTAAAACGCATCTGCTAGCCCAATTTCCACGGTACAAGAGCATCCGAGTTTTCACCCAGTCCAGCACTGTAGTACAGTCACACTTACGAAAATTGTCTAGGTCCATCTGGCGACGTACCAGAGTCTTTTCGGCTAATAGTTTCTTATTCTTATACCTCACAGCAAACGTCGGTAGCCAACGTTTCTTTGAGACCTTTTCAGAAACTACTGGCAGTAAAAGTATTATGGAAATTCTACCTTCCGATACCTAAACTTTCTTTGAGCTACTCCTCCAATACCACTCAAAGCTCAATTCACAGTCATATTTTAGGGAAAAGAGATTCTTTAGCCGCGGTTAGAGCAGTTCCAACCCATAGAGGGTATATCGCCATGTCGCACACTAACGCTTGACATAACGGCGCATGTGCTGCGCACGAGAATGCTAGATCTTGCATGCAACTAAAAGCTCACATCCAACCACACTTAGGCATTTTGAGTGTCGACGACGCTCTTGATGAAATGACGACGTTGGCAATGGTGTTAAAATGAACTTTGCCGCATTATCTTTTCGCTACAAAAACAAAACGAAAAACATTTTAACGGTGTCTAAGTAACGGCTCTTATTACTCTAATGATCCACATAGCATGCTTCTCATAGAATTAAGCCGACGACGACGACGCAAATGCGCTGCAGGCAAATGCAAGCTAAAAATTAGGTGCGCACACCCAGCCCCTCCTACCGCCAACATAGCGCAAAAGACCTTCTAAATTCCCTTTTCTGTTGACAAAACTTTTTGTGGTGTGTTGGACAATCATTACTCTAGTTCGGTTTGTTGGGTCGCATGCGAATTGGGAATGGGACAACGCTTGTAATGAGGTTGAGCTAGATTTTTGTGTGAAGCAAAAAGTATTTGCAGCCTTTATAACTAAATCAAAGCTGGATAAAGGCTGGGTTTCGTTCTTTTTTTCGCTGAGCTTCGTGGCACCCGGGAGTCTACTAATTCAGGGAAGTCAAAAGACTGAGGAAGTGGAGTAGTTTCAAGGCTCCTACATAAAAATTTCGTATGTGAATTCAGGCTATCAGTGCTCTAGAATTAAAGGGCTCCAGTAAGGCTATAGAGTCGTGCTCAGTACTGGTCGCTAGCTTGGGTCCATTTAAGTTTTGTTAAAAAAAAATACAGCGATAGATGGTGAACTTTACTGAACTGTGCCAAGCCCGATTGGGAGATTCAAAAGAAATTAAAAATGGTATTAAGTCCAGAAGTAGCTAAATATCTACGTATAGCAAATTAACTTTGAGACACCCAGTAGAAGAACTTACAAAAGACTTAAATACCAATCCAGCGACATAGATCCAATGAATGGCACTGTAAAAAGCTATTGAAATAGTGAGTAACCGTACTTTTAACCGCTTTGCTAGTGAAGCTTCGCGATTCATTAAGTTTAACTATTCGCCGCTAGAGTGCGCAAAATACCCCTAAAGGAAAATGTTAGCATTTAGAAAAAAAATGTTTGGAACTACACTTTTTCGACAGCTGAGTGGAAGATCACATTATTTCAGAATATTTTTAATAAACGCCCCACTTCAAAATTTTTTCAAAAACACTCTCCCAAAACTCTATTCTAAAACGCTCTATCTCAGCTGAAAATGTATGAAATTTTCGTTTAAATAGAAAGTTTTTTAAACGAATTTTGAAATAAGGCGTTTTTAAACGAATTTCGGAATAGGGTTTTTTAAAAAAAAAATTATGAAGGGGGGCTTTTCTCAAACAAATTCTGAGACCGGACTTTTATTTTATAATAATTTGAAATGGAGTGATCTTGCATTCAGTCGTCGATTAATTTAGAGTGGTTTCAGAGTGAATTTTTTTTTGCCGTTTCTCAGTGATGAGAAAATCATTCTAGTGCATTTCTTCTTCTCACAAAAAATTCTGCTGCCTTAGCAGACGTCTTTCGAATTCGGCAAACTGGCGGCTTTTTTAATACGTCAATCACTAGCTATTTGGTAATAATTTTTATTTGCAAAATTGATTTAAAATGTCAACAAATATATTTTTTTTCACAATGCAATTTGCAATCAACGATTCAATTAAGTCGGTGGCAATGTTTTTTTTTTACAATTCAAAGCACGCACGAACAACGAGCTGAGCAATTTGCAGTGCCACCCGTAAAATAAAAATGCATTTTGTAAGTAAATATATATGCTAACATATGTGTGTGTGTGTGTACATCTGCTTCGAAGCCTATGAGTACTTGGGCAAAGTGCTTTAGTGGCGCATACCTCAGCTACCTTCTGCGCATGCGCAACCACATTTCGCACCAACTAAGCACTTTTCATATTGCATTTATGGCATTTAATGCTGTCGTTTGAGTTTTAATGCAATTTTGTTTTGTTGTTGTGTTTTTGTTTTTCCTTTGTATTGTATTTTTTTTTTTTTTTGCAAACAATTGTTATTGCTAATTTTATTGTTTTTTCTTAATGCCTTTAATTTATTGCACTCAAAGCACTTTGCACAATTTCAGTTATTTTTGGGGCAGTTATGTAGGTGACTGACTATGCAGGTATTATTATGTATAATTTAGATCGCAAAAAAAACCAACAACAAAATATTTGTACAAATATTTCATTGGCGCAATTGTAATGAAAATTTATGCAATATTTAAAAAAAAAGTATTCAATATTTTTTGGAAAAAATATTAGAGTAAAAATACTGAAATATAAGCTGCAAGCTTGTCGAAAGAAGAAAGCTCAATTTTAATTTTTTTTCCTTTTAGAAACAGTAAACTACATATGTAGTTAAAAAAAAGTAGTATGTATATAATTTAATTTTTTTTTTTTTTCAAATAAAATACTGGTTGGATAAAGAAAAGTACTAATTTTTTTTTAATAAAATCCTTAAAACGAGACATGGAACAACATGACTGAGTCGAACAAAAAATAAGTAGTATTTTTTTAAGAAAATTTTGGAAAAAAAGTAGTAACATTTTTTTGTAATAGTAGTAAATTCTTTCAAAAGAAATGAGATATCTAGCATCTTTTAAACAAAAAAATAGTAATGTAAAAAAAAAAGTTATTACATTGTTCACTTTTTTAAACTAAAAAGGAGTAAAATTTTTTTAAGAAAAAGAGGTGGTAAAATTGTTTACTTTTGAAGTAAAATTACATGTATGGAGTAGCAGCCCACTTATTTAAACAAAGAAGTAGTAACATTTTTTTAAGAAAAAAGTAGTATTATTTTTTTTAAATAAATGAGATATCTAGCTATAGTGGTGGTGCACTCTTTTAAACAAAAAAGTAGTAATATTTGCTTGAAAAAAAAGTAGTATACATTTTTTTTTAACAAAAAAGTAGTAATATTTTCTTAAGAAAAAAAGCAGGAAAACTTGTTTCTTTTAAAATAAATGAGATATCTAGCATATTGTAGTAGTACACTTTTTTATACAAAAAAGTAGTCATAATTTTTTAAGAAAAAAAGTAGTAAAACTTTTTTCTTTTAAATTAAATGAGAAATCTAAAGTACTAGTATTTAAAAAAAAAAAAAAGTGAATATTTTTTTTAAATGAATGAAGTATATAGCAGTTAGTAGTAGTAGTACACTTTTTTCAAACAAAAAAGTACTAGTATTTTTTTAAGATAAAAAGTATGTAGTTCAATTTTTTTAATCGAAGAAATGCCATAACTCGATAGATAAAAAAATTAGTATTATTTGTTTGCCCTTTTTCAAATAAAGTCCTAGTAGAACAAAGGAAAAAAGTAATTTTTGACGTAATAAATATGTACATATCCTTAGTTAAGCAAAAAGTAGTGAACTCAAAAAAAATTTAGAAACAAAAGCGTGTGTTGTTGTTGTTGTTTCTCCACTCATCAGTCCGCATAAAATTCGCATCATCTTTTCATTAACCCAATCTAAACCCGGATGGCAAGTAGAAACTGTTGTTGCAAATCAAAAGCAGCTTAGGCTGAGATGCAACACGAAGTAAGCCACTGGCCGACCTAATTGTTGTTATTGTTTTAGCTTATTGATTTAGATTTACACTTGCAACTCTAACGGCCATCATAAGCTTCATACAAAATATTGCGCAATATTTTATGCACTGGCATGCGGGTAAGCCGCGCTAAGCAAAGGTCACTCGTGCACCGAACACTGTGGCGTCTGAGTGATATTTTGGCACGTTTTGAGATTTTCCTTGAAGTGTTTGTTGTTGCTTTTTTTCTAATTTTAATTTTTAATATTTCTTTTATGCATTTTCTTGCGTTTTGCTTACGAAATACAATTTCCTGTAAGAAACTGAGATGTCTGATATTTTTTTCCTGGATATTTACAATTCCGAAGTCAATAGAAGTTTTTGAACGTCTGTACTTGTCTGTTGTCTGATGTTTCTTTAGCCCCTTTACTGCTTCGCAAGAGTCTGAAAATGATACGGGGGTACGCTAAACATAGAGGACAAAGCTCCCAAGCACTGCTACCTTCTAAGGAAAGGCCAGAAAGAGAGTCAATATTTTTTTCACATAGGACCCTAAGTGGACTGAACTCTTTGTTCGCTCAGAATTAGTCGAGCCAGGTATCTGATGTTACGTAGACAGGAGTGGGGAAATTTAAAATGACTTTAATAGAGTAACAGTTCTGCCGGCGATGAATAGAAGTCATTCTGCTGTTCCCTCTGACGTCACAGAATCCTTCACTCACGGCACACCGCTTTTTATTTAACATTCAAATTCTAAAAAACTGAAGTACGACCTACGCAAAGTCATCACTCTTCTTCTTCTACAACTACAAAAACTTCAATAAAAAACCCATGAGCATCACGAGCTCAACTTGAACCACAACTGAGGTCACAATCGTAGAGCTTCCCTTAAAATGCACGTTTTGACTTTGAAAATTTGGCAGCTCAATGACAAAGCAGCGCCGGCTCGTGAGATGAGGGTGTGAGTTTAAGAAAACAAAGAAGCTGCCGCAGATCGCAAAATTGTAAAGTGTACACGCCCACATCAAAACCACCAAAGTCACCTTGAGGCCAATGAGCCGTCTAGAATCTCGCAACACATTCTGGTGGTTTCTTTTTGGCAATCAGCGGCTGCAATGAGTCTTCGACGAGTTAATTACTTTGGCTGATATGTCTTTGAGCTGGTAAAACGTACTTTGTGCCAAAACGTACGCTGAGGTGCGCGTCAACCTTCGTTGGATTGCAATGAGAGTTCAATAACCGTGACAGTTTCTTGAAATATTTTTCTTGTTGCAGCTTTTGTACTTTGGCACTAAAATCGTTCGTTGGCTGTGGGAAACCGGTTCGTTGGTAGATGGTTTTTATTTGATCTTATTGTTGGTATTGTTCATTGTTGTTGTTGTTGATGTAATGCAATCGCTTTGAGTTAAGCTAAACAGAATGAATAAACACGAATGCACTTTGTATGGCTGTTTGGATGGATGTAAGTCTAGGCTGGCATCTAGCAAGCAATCACTTTTTTCTTAGTTATGTCGGGGTTAGAGCCATTCACCACAAAGCACGATTCATGTTGAAGTGGTTTATGCAACAAAAAAAAGAATGGTTTAAAGTTCATCAGCAGACACGACGAAGCACTTTTAGAAGGTCTCAGCAGTTTTAGAAGCGTTTGTGTGTCTTTGTAAGCTTTGTTTGATTTCATAAGCCTACAGAAACGGCTGGACGCTGTGGAAGCTGTGGAAGATCGAGTCCACCATGCTATTTCTGTTGACAGCGCCAGAGTCCTTAGTAGACTTTAAGCTGACTTCTCGCTAGGTCACGTCTAACTACAAGTTTTTTTTTACTTACAAAAAGTTAAAAATTTTAGAGCTGAAGGGAGGACAGGAGGAATTATCATGGTATCCCAGTTTTCTGCCTGCAGGAGTACCACTTCTTGGAACTCTTAGATACGCCATTGCTTACTTCGGTTGTGTTTGAACACTAGTCGCAGATACCACTTCCAATGAGCTGGAAATCGTCCAACGGATAGCTGGAGTAATTTAATCAGCAACCACTCTGTGAGTGGAAGTATTGGGCTTATTCATCCTTTCCGATTTCAAGAGGTCATTTCATTCAAAACTTGATGTATATAGAAAGTATTTTTAGGGAGGAAAGGTTAAGACATCGCGCATGGGATGTCACGAAATATGGGAATATGAGCCTTAAAGCTTAAGTTTGCTCCCCAACTCTCTTTATAAGATTTCACAATGGTCTATTTCGCATCCCTTCCTGGCCATTTCATCACTTATTTCCTTGCCTTCAATATTGCTACGTCCGAGGACACAGCATAGAGGTTTGTTAGAGTTTCAGCAGGGCAGGGTCCAATGGAAATACATGAGGAGCTTACAGATTTCTTGGACTTGGAGAGCTCAAAGTCTTGCAAGACTTACTAGAGTATATAACCTTCCCACTTAGACTTCCACTAAGCCAATATGCAACGAACTATTAACTTGACAACCAACTTGAAATATTATTTTGATCCAAAACCAAGTGACTTAATATGAGCCAATTGAGTTTAGAAGATCTCTACTTTGACCGAATAACAGTACAATATCAACTTAAAATTAAGTAACAACAACAAATAGAAAAATTCAAAGTTGTAGGCTACGACAGGAAGAAGGCGGCGTGCCGGATTGTCCGGTTACCAAACCAGCTGACAAGCATTACAACACCAACAAATTGTCAAATGTTCAGCTAATAAACGAACGAGCCTACAACCGAGCGACCGACCGACTTGACGTGTGCGGTTTGACTTTTGTTTGAATTTGCGCTGATTTGCCAGGGCAACAGGCTACTAACTTCACTTCACACAACAACAATAACAACAAATGCAGGTAAACATACGCGTTAGACACGTTGTGGGCCTGTTTGTGGCTGTGGCACGTTGGTTGCGCCGCGTCGTTGCAGTTTTCAGTTGCAAATTTTACTTTCATTCGAACGGTTGTTTTGAGTCGGCTAAACGGGCGGTTGTGAAGTGGAAATTAAAAAAAAATTTTTGCAACATAAAATGCAAGAAAAAAATTAGTTGAACGCGATTGCGGTAATCAATTTTTTTGTGGATTGCAATTGAAGTGAGAAATTATTAAAAAATTGGAATGAAATAAATTTTAAAAAAAGGAGAAGCTAAAGAAAATATTGTTGATATGTGCAATTTATGCCATATGAAATTGGGATATATTATAAGAGATAATAATAAAAATTAAAAAAATTTAAGAAAAATTAAAAAAAAATAAAAATTAAAAAAAAATTATAAAAACAAACAACAAAAATAAAAATTACGAAAAAAATTCAAAAGGATGTTTAACAAACAATTTTAAAAAAGTAACATTTGAAATAAACTGTTATGGAAATCAAAAAAAGTTAATAAACGATTTTATTGCATTATTTTAACACAGTTGCACAAATTAAAAAAAAAAAATAAAAAAAAAAAACAATTTTGTAAATAAAAAAATAAAAAAAAAAACAATTTTGTAAATAAAAAAAATATTCTGGTGTAAAAACATTTAAACGCGAATTTATGTCACGGAAATTAAAAATAATGTAAACATAAGGATATACATATGTAAATCTTGTTGTTTTAACTAAAAATGAAAAAAATGTATAGATTTTCTAAACTTATTTTATAAATTTAAAAAAAACCAAAGTTTTAAAAAAAAATTTAAAAATAATTTATAAATATGGAAGATTTTATAAATTTTCAAAAATTATTTTATAAATTAAAAAAAAAACAATTAAAAAAAAATTTTTTTAATTAATAAATTAAAAAAAGAAAGGAGGGAATAAATGTATGCCAAGGAAATAATAAAAAAAATTTAAATAAAAAATTTTCAATTTTAAAATATTTTTTTTGTGTTTCTTTTCTTTTTCTTTTCTTTTTAACAAAACATTGTTTTTATTTTCTGGAAAAAAATTCTGTAAAAATTGCGCACAATAGCAAAATTTTCGAAAATTTATTTGAAATTTTTTTTTTAATTTTTTCATCTTTTTATCTATCCAATACTCGATTTCCGTTACGTAATTTACCACTTAAGCTAAGCTTACACACACTCTTGCCAAACGGGAGCCACTTGCATAATAACCAAATGTGGCAAACGCTTAGAAAAATACAAAGCAGACAACAACAACAATATAAGTAAACAAAAAACTTGTTTTCTTTCATGCGTTTTGTTGCCTATCACCAGTGCTTAAGTGTTGTTAGTTGACTAAAAAGTTTTGCAGATTTGTTGTAAATTTATTTGTTGCGCATTTTATTCTAATAATTTTTTTTAAATTTTGAAAATTATTTAAATTAAATTTTGAAAAAGCATTTAATTTTGTTATTTTATTCATACTTAAGTCGCTAAGTGCTACGAAAAAAAATCGTCTCTTAACTTGCTTCAACATTTAAAAACAAATTTATCATATCTAAAAAAAAAACTCCTTATTATATAATCTGAAATGTTGCATAATTTTGTTGTGAATAGAAGAATTTAAAAGATGAAAAATAACCGTAAGAAATTGCAACACCAAAATGCCAGATCCAGCGACCACAATGCAATTTTCTTTAGTTTAATTTTGGTCGATTTTTCTTGTCTTCTACTTTTTCACGCTGTCGTAATTTACCGCTTTGGTATGCTTTTGGTCAGCAAGCTTATCAGGCTTGGTATATTAACAAAAACAAAAAACAACAATAACAATAACAAAACAAAAAGAACAACTTCGCAAAACCACAACAGGTAAAACGGCTTGGACAGTCAACGACGTAATGGCTCAAAGTGTTTGCAACAGCGCAACAGCTACAACAACAATAATAACAACACTGAAAGCGCTAGTGGCTAGCATAAGCTGCTTATGAATACTAGCAATTGCTGATACAATAAAAAAAAATTAAAAATCTATTTTTTTCAAGTGTTTTTTTGGGTCTTATTAATTTTTTCTTTATTTTCGGCGATTTGTTAGGAAAATTTTTACACTTTTTTTGTTGCGTAAAAAATTACTATGCAGTCTGAAATGCTTAGCGCATAAAAAAATATTGAAGAGGTTCCGAATTCTTAAAGCGAAGAACGCCCGAAGTTTTCAAACTTTTTACATGAAGCCTAGAATAAGCTGTGAGCGAAAGCTTTTTGCTATATCGATGACTGAGTCGCGGAAGATCGCGTTATTTCAAAATATTTTTAGGGGTCACCCTGTACCAGAGCTTTTTTTCTTTAAAACCCTATTAGCCCTATTTTAATAATATTCAAGAAAAGTTCAAAAGGAGAGCTGATTTTCGAGTCAATAGAATTGAACAGCGGACTCCACCGTTTCATAGCCCAGCTGGCCCACTTTTCCTAAATCTAAAGGCGTTCGATTTTGTTCCAAAATCCCAAGTTGCCATTTCTCTCTTCAATTAAAAGCTTTTTGGAACTCTGTTCGAAAAAAAAGTTGTCTCATCAATTTAATAAATGTTTTTTACATAATACACTTAACCTGCAAATCACACTAAACTCGCTCGCGTAATCACACGTGCAACTGGTATTCGCCTCTTGTAAAAATAAAATATAAAAACGATATTTGATGCAGCTTTGCTGCTGGAAGTGTGTCGTGCAGTTAAATTGAAAACAAGAAAAAAAAGCAACAACAACACAACAAGTGACCAGCTGATGAAACAGGTTGAGCGTGTGGTGTGGCAATTTTTTATACATTTTTTTTTTTTTTCATTTAATTTTTGAATTTTTTCTGCACTAAATTTATTTTCCCAAATTTTGTAATTTTCGCAATATTTCGCCTCTTTCATAGTCTCGCTTTTAATTTTCGCAACAAAAGCCCCAGCTAGCTACCTGTCCGTCTGTCTGTTGTCTGCATGCATTCTTCACTTACCGGCCGCTCTCTTCAGCATGCCGCAGTTGCACGCCCCATTGCGCACCACGCTTAAATGCCTCACAAGCTCGCGTGTCTCAGCTGACTTGGCCAACACTTTTGCTTTTATTTCAACGCAATTTTATACTTTAGCACTTCGTGTTTTTGTTCGCCATCTTTGTTAGTGCTTCTTTAAGCTTTCTTTGATTCAAATATTTTTCGTTACTTTTGGGTCGCCGAAATTGCTTTGCTCGCCTTTTATGGCGAACTCATTTCTTTCAAACATTTCCGGACCGGTAGCGGTGCGACTATTTTCATTTCTTTTTTAATGTTGTTGGTTTTGCAGTTTTTCTTTAAACTTCCATTTACTCAGCAATGCAGGCGACTTAGTCAATTATGCTGGTGGCATAAACTTGTTTATTTCATTCATAAATTACAAAGCGTATTAAAATCGATAATTTAAAAGCACTTCATGCAGCAAGTTTGCGTTAGAAAGAGACGAATATAACTAAATAAATAAAATATAATAAAATAAAATAAAATATTTTGTTGTTGGATTTTGCGGTCTATTTATAAAATAAAATAAAAAAAAAGAAAATAAAATAAAATGAAATAAAATAAAATAAAATAAAATTAAATAAAATAAAATAAAATAAAATAAAATAAAGTAAAATAAAATAAAATAAAGTAAAATAAAATAAAATAAAGTAAAATAAAAAAAAAATTAAAATAAAATATAATGAAATAAAATAAAACAATATAAAATAAAATAAAATATAATAAAATAAAATAAAATAAAATAAAGTAAAATAAAATAAAATAATATATGTTAAATTTAATAAAATTAAAATAAAAAAAATAAAATAAAACAATATAAAATAAAAAAATAAAATGGAAAAACAAAAAAAATCCAAAAATTAAAAAAAAAAATTTATCAAGCAGTTTCAGAACACCTTACGACACACTTTAGTCTACTACAAACCGAATCAGTAAGGGAGGGGTCCTTTCAAAAATTCCTTTTAATTCTAAAGCTTTGGTTGTTTACTTGCAGTTTCCTTACTGATTTAAACTTAAATTTGTATTAAAACCTCAAAGCAACAAAATACACGAAAGTGAGTAAAAATGTGTGAAATCCAACTCTTAAAAACCAAAAGCTCCACACCAATGAAGTGTTCTAAATAACACTGCAGTTGAAAGCTTTACTTAAAAGCTCAAACACAACCAAATTAAATCAAACAAAATCTGGTACCTAAACTAAAAATGGGCAAGTCTCTAGTGAAAACTCTTCGGAGTTCTTTCAAACCCTACAGTTCGTGCATAAATCTCGCACTCCTCTTACTACTAACGCTACTCGTGCCACATGCGCTCCAACACTCCATCACAAGTCATAGCACTACGAACAACACAAATACCAATGCGCCAGCGGATAGCGCGAGCTCGTCTAGCCATTTCATACCACATCGTTTCTCCAGCAGCAATAATATAACAATACTACATGAGGTGCACGAAATCCCCACAGAACGTCCACTCGTACTAAATACACACGAAGTGCTACCTATCAAGCCGCTCAAAAAGAAACCCTACACACTGCTGGATAAGACGATCTTTCCCGATTATGAGAAGCAGCGTCAACTCAAGGAGTATGAACTACATCCGGTCACATTTGATTTTAATTTGAGCGACTTGGAGGATTTGGAACATGAGACGGTGAAGAAGGGTGATTTAAGCGCTGAGGAGAAACATTTGTTACGCAGCGCAGATGAAGTTGGTGTGAGTTATAATGATCATTTACCCTATCCGGGACTCAATGGTGATGTTGCATTGGGAGGTGTGCATGTGCCGGATATACGCTTCTATGCCACAGAGCACACAACTGTGCCCACTGCCATAACGACACCAAATGTGGTGGCCACCATTAGTCCGCACATCTTTAAAGTGCAAAGGAGTAAAACGCTGAAGAAGGGGCGTGAACTATTGAAGCAGGAAGATGAAACGCTGAAGGCGGCGAGTAATACTTTTAATAGTATAAGCCATTATTTTGGTGTGGATGCGACGGCGGAGGAAATTAATGCCACAGCTGCGAGTCTTCACAATGCGAATTACTTTCAAATCATCACGAATTTGTTCGATCACTTCTATTGGCAAGCTTCGGATATACACAACAAGGTGACAACTGCGTGTGGACTGGAAATGCAGGCGTACTTGACGGCATTGCATGGGAATTTCGATTGGGCGCAGAAGGGTAAGTGCAGGGTTTAATATTGAGTGCGTTTGAACCAAGCTTTGCGTTGTTCAGAATTTGGTTCTCAGGGTCATCCTGTTAGTTAGATTTTCAAGTAGCTTTTCAACATGCCTTAAGTCAGCAGCAGGGAAGGGCTTAGATCAGAATTATTTTATCATTCAAATTTCTTCTTTCCATTTATTTTCCTTTCAAATTTCTTCCGTCACAGCCTACGACGCTTCTGGTCGCTATAGGGGTCAATTATTCTTCGGCAATGACAAATGGTTGGGTCAAAAGACCTTTTGCTATGACCTGAATCGGCAGCTGGATCCGGAAGCGCGCAAGCATTTCGAATTTGAGTTCTATGCATCTCTGGTGGCCTTGCGTTTGAAGATGCCACAGCTGTTGGTGAGTATATTTCTTCGAAAGCAGAAGGCCTCACATAACCTCAACCAAAATAATTTATTAACTTTGCACTCTCTTTCGCTTTCTTAACCTTTCCTTTTTCCTTCTCCGTTCTCTTACTTTTCTCCTCTCCTTATCCACACTTTCCTCCTCTCTTTCCGCTTTATAACTATTTCGTATTTCTCACTATATCTATCTCACTCTAGAACGTCAACCTGCAATTGGGCGAATGCCTCCCGCGCTCTTGTAATGCCCACGATGTGCACACCATACTCTCACTAGATCCTCATGCGCGCTTGCTAATCACACTCAATGCCGCTGAAAATCAACACAATCAAAGCGTTAACCACAACAACAGCAACCACACTGTAATAAAGGTGCTTCAAGTACGCTCAGTACCCGGTCCATTTAACTATTTACGCGAGCTGAAATTCCAAATACTTTTGTGAGTCATTCACTTCAAATAAAAATATCCTGTTTAGCAAACGAATATTTCCTTTTCAGAAGCATCCTACTCTCACTCATAGTACTCGTCATCACAGCCACTTGGTATGAGTCGAAACTAAATCAAGAAAAACTCAACGCAACCCACATCCCAGCGATTAGCGCAAAAATCGATGCTGTCATGGCTGCTGTCGTTGCGGGTGGTGTTGCGACAGTGGATGGTACAGCCGCCAGTTACACCAACAATGCCAGTCTGCGTAGTGTCAAATCAAATGCGGCGTCCGCTTTCGAAGTCTATCAGATGAGCACACTGAATGAGAATAATAACGTCCTCGATATTGAGGCTGATGTGAATGGCAACAAACCGGTGAATAATGGTAATGGCAGTCATGGTAATGGACATAGCAATGGCGCAGCTGCCTCAAACGGTAGTGCGAGTGGTAGTGGCAGCAGTGGTAGCAACGGTAATAGTATGCGACGCATACATGGTGAGTTATCTGCGGCGGATGTGGAGAAGTCGCATTCAGCAGATTATCGTTTGGAAGCGTGCAGCAGCGCGAGTGTGACGAGTGCGCATGAGGGCAAGAAGCAGTTGGGTGCGTATTAAAAATTGGTGAATTGAGAAATAAGATAAAACATTTTGAATTAAATCTTGCAGGTTTGCACGAACAATTGTTGCTTTGTTTTGCATTTCAAACGAACGCAGGCACCATACTTAATATGACGGATAATAAAGAGGTAAAAACGCAATACAGAATTTATAATGATTTTTACTAAGCATATGCTAAAAGCCTTGAACCACATATAAAATCGCATTATTTGAGCAAAAACTGTAAAAACTAAAAATTTCCCTTTGGGGGGAAATTTTTCCAAAGCATTACGTGATCATAGAAACCAGCATAGCAATATTTTTCTTTCAAATAAACTTGCGAAAATTCGTTACCTTTGAGCAGAAGCGCTGAAATTTAAAATTTCCTTCTTAGGGAAATTTTTCTAAAGAAGGTTACTTTCATAAACACTATAGAGGACTCTATTCCTAAGCATTTTCTTACAAATAAGCCTTCTAGAAAAATTTCCCTATTCGGGAAATATTTATAAACACTTAATATTGACATGTTGGATAGTTTTATCATGAATTTTTTAAATACTTTCTTCATTCAAACACTCCCAAAAGCTTTTAATTTTGAGCAGAAGCTCTGAAATTCGAAATTTCCCTGGTAAGGAAGGGAACAATTGGCATTGATATAAAATATGGTGTGTAATTTTATCACAAAAAGAGTAACATTAAATTCCTTTACCTTTTTGCAGCAACAAACATCCTGTGTGCATGGCTTACGCGTCTTCTCAGTGATGTGGACCATAATGGTGCATACATATTTGCAAATGTTCACTATCGGTGAAAATAGGGTAAATCCATTTTGATCTTTTGTATTTTTTTAAATATTTTGTAAAACATTGTTTTATTTGCAGTTCCAACGCAGTATTGTCGAGCGTTCCTTTTGGTATCAGTTCGTTGGCAATGCCACCTTCTCGGTCGACACATTTTTCTTCATCAGCGGTTTTCTGGTGACCTTGCTCTATCTAAAGCAGGAAAATAAATATCCCGACGATCCAAAACAATTTTTACGTCGCAGCGCAAAAGACACTGGCGTTATATTGCTTTACCGTTATATACGTTTGACGCCAGCTTACTTATTTGTGATATTATTCAATGATTTCTCATTGCGGTGAGTGGTTTTCGCCTTCGGGATTTAAGCTCTAGAGATGTGCTTATTTTAATCACCATAATCATGCTTCGTGCTACTTATTTTCTAAGCCAAAGACCTTTGCATACTTTAAGGCGCTGCAGCAATAACTTTTCTTATATTTTGTTTCGTTTTATCGTGAACTCACTTCTTCACTGTCTTCTAAAATTGTTTCAGCCAAACCTTCGACAACTCCGTCTTCCAGCCGAATGTGCCCGCAGACACTTGCAGCCGTTTCTGGTGGCGCAATATACTCTACGTCAACAATTTCTATCCACTCAGCGAAATTTGCATGATTTGGAGCTGGTATATGGCTAATGATATGCAATTCTTCGTAATGGCTTCAGTTCTACTCGTACTCTCTACAAGGTAAACGCTAAAAATTAGTTAAGAAAAGACACTTTTAAATTAACATTGCATACTTTTAGGTACTTCAAAACTGCTGCGCTTATACTCTGCTCCTTTTTGTTTACTTCTTGGGGTGTTACGGGTATTATTTCGCTGCATTACCGTTATACGCACAAAGTGGCACAACCTTTTGAGTCCTTCGATTTTCTCTACGACAAGCCCTGGCAACGCGTTGGCACTTATATTACTGGTAAGTGTTGCATACTTTTAGGCGCATAAGCTAAATATGAGTTTCTATGAATTTTGACTTGCAGGCATGTTAGTTGGCTTCATTATTTACAAATTCAAAAAGCCACCACCGCTAAGCAGGTTCACAAATAATTTACTCTGGTTTGGCAGCTGGTCGCTGCTGGCTCTCATCATTTTTGGTGTGTGGAATGGTGAGCTGGGTAGAGTCACGACGGCGTTCTATGTAAGCGTCGGCCATACAGGTAAATTGCGTTGAGTGTCTGATTTGTGTTTCATTTTATCATCTTTACTTTCCTTCAAGCCTTTGGCATTGGCCTCATTTGGATCGTTTTAGCCTGCTGTTGGGGTTTGGCGCCCACAGCCAATCGTATACTATCCTATCGTGGTCTTTGGCCGCTTTCGCGTCTTACTTATTGCACGTATCTTATACATCCAGTCATAATGTTGATTACTTCTTTTCGTATGACTGGCATCGTTCATTTGAATAATCTGCTTGTGATGACTATTTTTCTTGGGAATGCAGTTGCTTCGTTTTTTGTGGCATTTTTCATCTCGGCTCTATTCGAAGCGCCAGTCATAAGAATATTGAAAATTTTGTTTCGTAAATAGTAAATATTGTAGTCCTTGTTGTATATAAGTAGATGTATATATGTACATACAAATATTTGTTTCAATCTTAAGCAGGGTTCCGCCTTTGTTGTAGTGCCAACGGCATGCTGCGATATATTCCACATCTGGAATCTAAGTCTAAACCCTGGTCAGAACTGTACTTCATTTACTAGCTCGTGGGCTGAATAGTGTTAAGAAATCAATGTTTGTACGGTGAGTTAGTCAACCCCAGCTACAAAAAAAAAAAAATATTTTAAAAACTTTAGAGAACTTACAAAATCTTTGAAAACTTATTTTAGGCTTTCAAGCGCATTTTTACTTAGTTGACCGTTTCAAACGCATACGGTTACTATGCCTAGTATAACCTAGCAAAATAGTGTCATTTAAAAAATGTCCCAAAAATTTCCCTTTTTTGGGAAATTTTTTTTAAGCTGTTTCATGCACAAAAATAACAGAAATGTATTATTTTTTTATACTTTATAAGAAATCGGTAATTTACTTCATAAATTCTACAAAACATCAATTCTTTATATCTTTTCAACTTTTCCCCTGTTCAATTATTTGTATTTGTGTTAATTTTCTTTCTCAGTTTCGTGTAGTTTGTAAATACTTTAAAATTTATATTAATCTACTTATTTTGATATTGTTACTACATAGAATATCGGTTTATGGTTGAATGAAAGTGACATTTACTTATTTTTAAGAATGATGTTTAAATGTAAAATGGTATAATATTTTTTATTAGATAATTAAAGCGTAAAAAAAATAAAGAAAACTCAACAAAAGACACCTATTAAAAACTGTTCCATAACATTTTTTTTGTAGAACATAGTGCTAATTATTATTGCTATTTTAATTAAATGAATTAATTGAGAGTTAAAAAAAAAACCACATTTCTCTGTGGGATTTTTTTTTTTACAAACCAAGCTTATCTCACAACTTTTATTGTGAGAAACTCGTAACTTTTTCATAAAAAAAAAGCCAATTATCATGCATTAACATATTAAATATTACTTACAAATGCACATTTCAATATCAGATAATATATTGTTCATATACAAATATTTAAATTCAATAAGGAAGACAGTCGAATAAGGCCAAGTTGAATAAGAGGCTGAACGTTCTGCGTCAGCTCTTAGTTCAGAACTCTTATTCATATTTCGAGATAAAATCGTAACGTAGCACTGAAGCGCGGTAAATATCGCCTGCTACAGCATTGGGCTTACCCTCCGTGCGTCCAGGCATATGAATTAAAACATCAGCGCCAACAATGCTTTGCAAACGGCTGCTCATCTGATGAACAAAATTTGTTAAAAAAAAAACAACCCGTAAATAAATAAAAAAAAAAAATTGCATAGCCTACCTGACTACCATTGACGGAGGCATACAAGCGTCCATTTTTGTTGGTTACTGAAGCGCGCATATATTCGGGACGTGGATCCAAAGGAATACTATCATTTTGAAGCTGTGGGTGGGGTAAATATGTATGTTAGTAAATAGTAAACGAATCTGGTTGTGAAATACTATTACAGATGTCTATTTTTTGATAAACTCGAGCACTTAGATAAAGCAGCCCTGAGCTTGCGTTTTTCTTATCATCCATCAAACTACTTACAATTATCGACAGTGACGCCAACTCGCACTTGTCATGCTCCCACCCAGCAAACCAACGTATTGCTGGCAATACAAATAAATGGAATGTAACAAATGCGGATACCGGATTGCCTGGTAGACCAAAGAAGTAGTGCTCCGTTTTTGCAGCAAAGGTCATAGGTTTCCTAAAACCGAGAAAAAAGTCCAAATAATTCGTTAAAGCTTTTGTCACACCGCGTCTTACCCTGGTTTCATGTTGACACGCCCAAAATTAATCGTAAAACCCAAATCTTGAAGCGCTGGTTTAATATAATCTTTATCACCCATTGAAACTCCACCACTGCAGATGACAAAATCAACTTTTTTGAAAAGCTCTGCGATCTTGCTTTTAACGACATCAAAACTGGTGTATAAAAAAATACTACTTAATTGATATTTTAGTGAACGATTTGGAAAGTACATACTCATCGTTCAGCACCACTTTTTCTGCGCATTCAAAACCAAAATATACCAACAACTCTTCCAACATTGTGGTGTTTGAGTCATAAATTTTACCCACAACTGCAGCCTCATTTGGTGCTAACAATTCACTGCCTGTGGAAATAATGCCAATTTTGGGTTTACGTATTGCGCCTAAACACTTGCCCACCGATGAAAGTATGGATTTGATAACCACAGCTGAATAATCTGCAGAAGGAAAGAGTTTACTGCCTTTGCGTAGATCGGTGCCAATTGGACTGCAGATAAAATGAAAGTGTGAATAAAGAGAAGGGTTTGTTGTTGTTGCACAGAACATTTCAATACATAGAGCCTTACATTTTACTCTGCTTACCGTATATCCAAATTGGCTTTTGGTTCAATCAAAATTTCTACTAAATCTTCCTCTCCAGACTTTTTCTTTTTTAGTAATTTAGTGTCCTCCACTTGGACCACACAATCGGCATACTGTGGCAATGGCGCACCCGTATTGATTTTATAGCACTCATCCTCTTGTAAATCATGTACGATTATCTGCATTTAAGTATAGTTATTACAAACTCTTAAAATCGCCGCATGTATAAACTCACCTCATCACCTGCCGAAATGTAACCCAGCACTTTTTTAGTGCCAGAGAATCCTGTTGATTTCATAGCATAGCCGTCCTTAATAGATGCGCGAAAGGGTGGTATATCCAAAGGAGCTACGCCTTCTGTTAATAACTGTGCAACCGCACGTTGTTTATGTACTGTTTGAAATATAACCTCCAAAGCCTGTGTCACTGGAATCATTGGATATGGTGAGTTCCTATCGTTGTCATCGCCTTTGCCAGTCTGATGTGGGCATACGTGCCCAATCAATGCATCACCACTGCCAGCTGCTTGCAACTCGGCGTGCACACGTCGTACCAATGTCAAATTATCAGCAATTAAATGTAGGGCATGTGGCAACAGGTCGCGCACTGCTTCAAAGCACTCCGTCACAGCTTTTTCGCTACCAGGGAAGTTTAGTATTAATGTGCTACCGGCAATGCCACACACGCCACGCGTTAAAGCGGCAAATTTTGTCTTTTGCAATGATACTTGCGCGATGTACTGTGCGAGCTGCGGACATTCCTTATCCAATAGCGGTTTAGTTGCTTCTGGCGTGACATCACGGGGTGCGAAGCCCGTACCACCTGTTGTAATAATAACGCTTACGCTAGGTACCTTTTGTGCAATGAGTTGACGTAGTTTGGAGGCGATGATTGCACGCTCGTCTGGCATAATTGCTGTTTCAATGTTGGTATTTTCGAAGCCATCGCGTATGAGTGTTACCAAGCGTGGTCCACTGCGATCTCTACTAGCATCCTGGCTGCAAGTGTCGCTTACTGAAATACATACATATCTATTCGAGTGGAAACTCTAGTTGCGATAATACACTTTAAAACTCACTTGTTAAAACAGCGAAAACAATTTCATCAGACATCTTTACTCTGCGGCGATTTTGACTACAATGCTTCAACGAATATTCGTAGTAGGTCAAGTTGCTCAAATTTAATCTTATTAATTAAAAAAACGAAACGCTATCAAAGTTATCACGCAAACATTTGTCCAAACAAAAACCGGTGGCAGCGCTGCTAATGACGACGCCGTCAAGACAAAACAGTGCTCAGTAATACGAACTTAAGAGAATTCATGGTTAAATAGTCCTGAAAATAATTTCACCACGAACCATAGCTAGAAACAAAATGCCGTCACGATAAACAAATGATTGCTTCCTTTAAGAACAGTCAGTACAGAGTCCATAATTATTACTCGACCGTATGTCAGGGTGGTGGAGACTCGGCCTCTTCAACCACCCGGTGAGGATGGAAGAGTCAATGATTTTCAAGACCATCCTTATGGATGAACCGATCGTTTTATAAGATGGACAGCAAACACGGCCACTCTAATCTTTTCAGTTAATAACCAACTTGCTCTGATGACAACATTTCGTGAATAATCGACCGTATGTGTGGGTGGATGGGAGAGGCTGCCTCTCCAAACATCTCATGTAATACTTTAAATCATATTGTTAGTTTTTAAGTTATGTGCAATTTTAATAGTATCTGTTCTTAGTCGACCTCTTTGTTTGTGTCGACTTAAAACAAATTAATAAATAAATAAAAATAAACGCTAAGAGTGGTACGAATACGGGCAGCCCTTCACAGGAAAAGATCCTGCATGCCACGGTACAACCCTATTTTGGTAATACACATGTTTAAGAACTCAGTGACACTCAATTACCCGAACCCAAATTATTCCTAAAGATTCCGTTTTTCGACAGATGAAAGAATGAGTTCTCCCAACAAAATTTCCGGTGAGCTGTAGCCGTACTTGGTGAAAACGGTGACCAATTCATAATTTCACCTTTTTCAGCCCAGCAAATGCAACACTGAATTTTATTTTCTATTTACGTTTATTTACATTTGCCAAATTTTGCTTTGACAACTTTTTTTAAATCAGCTGTTCGTGAGAAGTTGAAGCAAAAACAATAAATTTGGACTTTCTTCAAAGGACGTAAATTTTTAATGTTCTTTGCTTTCTTAGTAAATTTATTAATAAATCATACAAAACACAAGTAAAAGGATTTTAAGATGAGTGAGCAAAATTTAAACGACGATGTACCCAAAACAGAGGTTAGTTTCATAGATACTCAAGCTCACTGCGACAAATCGATTTTTCCCTTCTCACTCCCCAGGAAACTGCTGAATTGTTACCCACAGTATTAAACGATAATCCACCAGAAAACGGGTCATGCAACGGAACAACACATGCAACTGATGTGGACACCAAAAAAGATCTAACGCCAGGACGTTGCAATCTACAAAATTGGCTTGGCCACACATTTAGGGTGGTGATAACCGATGGGCGCGTGCTTGTGGGTTTTTTCAATTGCACAGACAAAGATGCTAATGTAGTGCTCTCCATGTGCGCTGAGTATCTGGAGGAAGGTAAAGATGCCCGAATTCTTGGTAATGTAATGATACCGGGCAAGCATATTATATCAATCGCTGTAGATATGCCCAAAGATGCTGCATTGTCGGGGAAACCCAATGTGCCCACAGCACCGGAGGCAGTTTAATAATAAGACCTGCTGGAACAATCTATCAATAATCAAGCAAAACCACTCATATATAAATACGTAATTTAAGTGACAACTTTTTTATTTAATATAACTACATATTTAGCAAAAGTAAATACATATACATATATGTACATAACAAAACGCAACTATAAGCTAAGATTTCTTTGTTGAGGCTTGTGTCTCTTGCAGCGGATCATAACCTTGCTCCATGCGTTCCTTGAATTGTTCGTAGGTGCGTTTGCGGTCGAAGTGTTTAACCCATTGTCTTGGGCAGGAGCCTTCGAACACTTTGCGCAGTTTTTGACAAACATCCGGCACTTTTTCACCACTCGTCGAGCTATGTTTGGGTGCGTGTTCACTCAAGCACTGCCAGTATTCATCGCGTGCAGACCAGCAGCGTGCGCGTTCATCTTTGGTGGGATAACTCATTTATGATATAATTTTGAGTATTGTTTATGGGATTTTTTGTGCAAACCGAGAAATCAAGCGATTTTTGATGAACGAAAGTAAACGCAAAGGGCAGTGACATAACCTAACTGTCAAGATAACAGCTGTTGGCAGAATGTGAAGATAGTGAAGGAATTAAGAATTACGAGGGCGGTATGTTAAGTGTTGATCAGAAGAACCTGTAAACCAGCTAGCCCTTGGAACCTTTAGGGGGATTTGAATATATGTATGTACCTTCAGTAAGGTGGACCTGCTGATATAATAATTTTATCAATAGAAGGTTGTTATTGTTAAAAAATTTAACTGAAATATTTTTTATTAAAAATATATATGTATTATAAAATATTTTACATGGAATGATTTTAAAAATCACTTTTCCGATTTTGTTCAAATTACAATAGCTGCTGGTTATGACAACCCATTTAAAGCACTTCTTAAACTTAAACTTTTTCACTTAGCGTTACGTTTTTAATAAAATTTAAAAATTATATAAAAGAACTTATTTAAAATTGAGTATTTGTTATGCTTATGGACGCTTACTTTTGATAAATCGAGTTGGAATACAGGGCAGTAACGGAAAGCTTTCTGTGAGCGCACCGGAGTCGGATTTTTAGAGGGTTATAAAGTAGAAGAGTGCTGTGAAAATCTATCATTACCTTAGCATCACTTCCTTGACTTGAGCATTACCATGATCTGGCAGCAAGTTCTTTACTTTACCAACACAAGTGGTTTTCGTCGATTTTTCTGGCGGCCGTTTGGCGCACTCATCAAAATAACATTTTTCTACGTTGTGTAAAAATTCCACCAACATTTTTGTATCGCCGCCATTCGGTCCAACAAAATATTCACACTCATAGCTAGTTGGCTGTTTCAAATCACGTACACAACAGTCCATGTACTCTGCATTAGCCGAATACCATGCGTTCAGATGCTGCATTGGGAGCTTTAGTTTTTCACGCAAAATTCACGTTACCCAAGTGTCATCAATCCAAAAGTATGGCGTTTTCTGTGCTTCACCCACCAAGCGTAAAGCTGTTGAAGGATTGGTTATATACAACCAACCAGAGAGGTACGCAGGATAGCTCGCTGCAGGCCACTCTTGTTCCGACACATACCATTTGCTAGCTGCATTACGTACAGGCGGTCTGCCATTGAGCACATAACCAGCTAGATAGTTGGATGAGCTGATTAAGGTGGGTTGTTGTACTTCCAGCGATTCCAAGTAGCGCCGTAAGTGGAAGACATCATAGATGATATCATCATCAAGCTTTAAAATAAATTTAGCTTTACGGCATTCCGTAGCAGCCCAACGCAAGCCCATGACATGTTTGTAGCTCAAATTGTGGTAGGCTTCTTGAAAGTTGCCCTGCACCAAATCACCAAAGCGGTTCTGTTCATCGAGTAGCTGCTTTTGTGTTATAAATTTTTCGGTAGGCGGTATTGCAGCCAAAAGGAAAACTCGTTGCATGCCCATTTCTGCAAGTTTGCTTTGTGGTATGGCCGAGCGATGGGCAGCGCGCAGTTCATCATGGCCGGCATATGATGTCACAATTATAATAGCTATATGGGAAGGGGCAAAGATTAATGCTCAAATAAGGAACAATGCTATATAGCTGCGGCCTGGTACTTACCCAACATCTCTTTATCGTACGTGCGGCACACGTTAGAAGGCATCTCGTATTGGAAATTAGTTAAATTCACCAGCATCTTCAAGTCCAAATCGGCAACTACTTCATTTTCTGCCGCTAATGGATCCGCTACGAATTCGGGCTCTTTTTCCAGTGGTGGCAGCTGCGTCAGAAATTCATCTCGTTTTGTGTTCGGCCCGAAATTGTTAATACAAATTAATGCCAAAATAATAATGGCCACAATTAAAGTCAGAAATTTATAGGCAATGCGTCCGCGTAAGCGCATTATTTCACTTTTAAATAAATCGCCAAATAAAATTAAAATGCATAAATAAAAATATAAACAATTACACCTGTCGATCTTCCACTTTGTTGTTATGTGGCCAATTCACAATAGAATGCAATGGAGAGTTCATTGTGATTGCAAAATTTGTGTCAGTGATGTGACTTAATATATTAAAAAAAAACCGGCCAGGGAATGTATTGATGTATTGAATGAATACTGATAAGGGTCAATCCCTCGGTATGCGCCTGGCTCCATCCTTTGACACAATACACCCGAGCATTATATGCGTTATTCAGAGGACCGATTCCATCTCTTCTTATGGATTAAAACCGAATGTCTACATATTCGTGTTGGGGAACTTCAATAACGGCATCTTCAATTATGTGTCGGCTACGCCATCCTCTCTGGTTTCTTGATCCAATTCAACATTAAGCAGGTCAGCGAGGTATTATCTGCGTAATCAATATACGCTCTGAACATCCGCCATTAGGTTCTTTAATTTTTACCGCATTTAGGGCAGCTTTTATAAAGGCCGGTAACCGCAAACCAGAATTAAATTGACGTATTTTTCACCGAAAGCTGTCAAATTTCTGCTTAGACTCAGCCGAATTTTATAAAAGTGGACCGAGATATTGGACCTGCTGCCTTTGTTGAAAAAACTTTACGCTCAACGTTAAGCATTTCGAAATATATAAACGACAGCACTGGTTAGTGCTTATTCTACCACCTGCTGGGTAATTTCTAATTGGAAATTGACGTTTAGATTTTCAGCTGTTTACTAATTTTTGCCCAGCTGTCATCGCGAATTCCGCAAAAAACTTGACAGCACGTGCATTGCCTTTTCGGGAGCCCAATCGCATTTTGTGGGTGCAGTTGTTTGTTTTCATTACTAACGTTTGTTTAATAACAAAACGAAACTCGTTAGCAATTGTTTACGCGTGTGTTTGTGTTGCCTTTTTGTTGTTGTGGTGCATATTTGCAAAAGAAACTTATCAACGACAAAAGAAGCTGTGCAAAAGTGTTGAAGCGCAAGGCCAAGTGCAGTGCAATTGAAATGGGAAAGAATCACAGAAATAAAAATAGCAAATCAAATGGCAATAAAAACTCACAGCAGCCAGCAAATGTGGCTACCCACGCAGCGGAAGGTGAGCCAAGCAAACAACAACAGCTCGCACCACCCAAACGACCCACGCTAACACTGCAAAAACGCAATGAATTGGGTGCACTCATCAAAACGCTATTCGAAATCTGTTTCCAACAACCCGCTAACCCGAAAGAGGAATGGGATCAATACATTGAAATACAGGCACTGTTGCATCGTGTGCAAATACTTGAAGCGCCGCTGCGTCTGCCTACCGCAAATCCAAGTATTGCAGCACGTTTGAACAATATTGATAGCTTTTATCGTTGGGTCACTGAAAATGGACTGCGTTACGATGGTGTGCATATAGCGCAATTTCCCGGCTATGAGTTAGGCTTAGAAGCCACACGTGATATAGCTGAAGATGAATTGCTTTTTAGCATACCTCGCAAACTTATACTCACCGAGGAGAATCTCGATTTAGAAGCTAGTCCAGCACAATTCGGTTCAATGTCTAATTTGAAATTATCCTACGTGCTTATGTTGGAGGCTTTGAAGCCGGATAGTTTTTGGAAACCATACATTGCTCTATTGCCGGAGAAATATAATACAGTATTGTATTTTACTGCCAAAGAAATGGAAATGCTGCGCGGTTCGAATGCTTTAACTGCGGCTTTGCGTCAATGTAAAGCGATCGCGCGTCAATATGCCTTCCTATACAATTGCACTGTACAAGCGCCACGCGCACATAAATTCAATCCGATGGGACAGGCGTTCAAAGAGCAATTTAGCTATGAATTATACCGGTGAGTATCTTAAAATTGAGTTTAATACCAAGCAAGTAGTTGTTAGCGGGATAGATTAGAGATATTAATTAAGGATAGTATAGTAATCTATAGTGGATTAGGTCTCACCGCAGATTTCATTCTGCGTTCAGCTGAGGGGTCTGCATGACTTTGCAAGTCATACTTACCTTGATAGATTCGAGAAAAGTGCCATTTCATTTTATATATTTTTTATTAAAAGAATACTTTTTGTTTTAAATTACAAATGGTATCAGTATAATAATATCATTGGGGGATTAAGGAAAACGTATGTTATTCTATTTAAATATTTATATGTATGTATAATACACTTTCTTTGTAAAACCGCTTATGAATAGATTTTCTAATATTTCTACATTTATATTTTATCAACTTTTAGAAACGATTTAGAAAACAATTATTACAAAAATTATTTAAATTGTGCAGGCCGTGAAATTTATATTAAAAAGGTGTTATCATAATAATAACAAAAGAAGTTTTAGAAAAAAATTTGGTAATACAAAAAATAATTTAAAAATTATGTCCAACAAAATTAAACGATAAAAAATAAATAAATTATAACAATTTTAAATTATGGAAAGACAAAAACAAAACAATAAATTAGAGCAACATCGGGAAAAAAGTTAACTTTTCATATTTTTAAAATGTTTTAAATGAAAAAAAATTATAATTTTTAAAATTAGAAAACAATTTGAACGATATTTAAAAAAAAACTTTAAAAAGCACCTTTTATCCAACAAAAAGTTTAAAAATTTTTTTATATTAGCAACGATTAAAATGAAAAATAGCTTATAGTCGAAAATTATTTAAATAAAAATGTGTTAAACAATTATTTGAAAATTTTATGAACAAAATTAAATATTTGGCAAGCAAATTTACACTGCAAAAAATTATTTAATATAATAAGACAATAACTTTTACAATTATATAACTTAAATTTACCTCAACTGTTTTTTATCAAAAAAAAATCCAAAAAAAATAAGAATTAGTTTAAAATTCAAATTCAATTTAAATTTTTTAATAAACTATTTTTTTCATATTCACATATTACTTTAATTTTTGTATAAAAAGTTTTTTGTGTTTTCAAAACTGTTTCAAGTCTGTGAACTCTAAAATTGGTGAGTGCTGCAATTCTTTCATTTTGTTTTTGCCGACAATTTTCAATACAATTTTTTTTTCAAATATTATTGTCATTAAAAACATTATTTGTTTTATACTTAAGGTTTAAGAGCTTTGCTAAAATAATTTTTTTATTTATTTATTTATTGATTTTTTTAACCTTATAATTGTATTTATTTAAAAATTTCCGCTCCGTTGTGTTGTTTGAAAACCCGCTTTTGTACCTATGCTAAATCAATTTCAAACGCTTGTGCGCACTAAGTTCAAGTCAAAATTGCGCTACTCACGTAATTGTGTAAATTTATGAAATAATTTTATTAAAATTGTATTTTATTTTTGTTAATGATTTCGAAGGTATTTTGTGCTCTTCCCAATTGCATAAAAGTTGGTTTCTTCTAAGGGTTAATTCTTCAATATATTTTTTTTCTTTTCTTTTATTTATCTACTTTCGGAATTTTTCATGTTTGGCAACTTGTTTCTTTATTCATAATTTTTTTCTCTACAAAATTTAAATTTTTTTTTCAAAATTTCAAATTTTTTTCTACAAAATTAAAATTTTTTTTACAAAATTGAATTTAAAAAAAAAAATTATTTTTTTCATCATTCAAACTTTACAAAACAAAAATATGCAAACTTATGCTACTAGAAATTTTAAAATTATCTCCCACAGCACGCCCTCGTAGAAACACTGCTTTCTTAGTAAGATTTTCGCAGCGCATCAAATAAATATTCCTGCACTTCCGGCGAATTCGGATCCATTGTGTTGAGCTTATTGGTTGAGCTGTTATGTACGCTCTGCAGTGATAGCGCCAGCGATGTTGTAGAGCCTGTAGCGCTACCAATACCGCCACTGTTGCCTAAGCTGCCACGCGTCGCGCCGCGCGCGCGATTGCTACGCCTCTCGCCATCACTTCTGCCACTCAATTCCTCCACATCCCTGCCGGCAGCGCTGTTGCAATGGCGCGTCGAAAAGAGCAATGAACTCTGATGTTGCAGTTGATGCATTGGCGAAACGGAAACTGTGGCAACACCACAACCAACCATCTCCTCCATATTGCGTAGCGAAGAGCGGCGTGATGCATTCGTTATTGTAGGCAGCTTACTTTTCATTGCGTTGTAGGTTTTTGTGTAGCTCGTTTTACGTTGGCGTCGCTGCTTCCAACGGCAAACGACAAAAATTACCATAAATGTTGTAAGTGAGGTGAGCACAATCGCAGCGCTGGCGACAATTGCCGAGCGTATGCCAGGTGGCATATTGCTGTAGATGTTGTTTGCATTGGCTGATGTTGAGGCGGCAGCTGCGGCTGGGCTGCGTTTGAAACCATGGCCGGATAGCTCCAGATCGAGTAAGTCGTGAGCGCGCTCGACTTCGTTTTCTATAGCATCCGCTGTATCGATGGCTGTTGCGCTGTGGGTTTGCTGCGGCGCCACGCTCAATTCTTGTTGTAGTGGTGGCTCAGCATTCAAATTGATGTTGGTTTCATTAGCCAGCAGGAAATCATTTTCGTCCAACTCGCCGGAAGTGTTTTCGAGCAGCAGTTGTGATGGTGGCACAAAAAATGGATTGCGTTTGGTCGATGCATCATTGCGCGCGCTGCTGGCAAGTGAAGCAAGCGCTAGCGTTTTCCAAGAGGGGAAGAAACCAACTGATTTTTCTGTGCGTTGCATCTGCGCGTAAGAACCTGTATGACAAAAATAGAAAAAATGCATAAGTAGGAATTTGAGCAAAACTTTGTTTGTATTTAAGCGAGCGCCGCGCGCGCACTTACATGATTTGTGGCAAGCTGCTGAGAACGCGACTGCCACAACTGCGCCTATGTGCGCGCCATGCTGCCAAAGCGTTTCGAGTTTTTTTAAATTTATATTTTGTTTCTTACAATTTTCCAACTCAGCAGCCTACCACAAATCCTGCATTAACGCGCCGTCTCTAATAGCTTGTGCGTCTTCTATCGCGCGCGCGGCTTTGATAGCGCGTGCCACCGCGATACTGACGGCGTCGGCGCTCCAAGCGATTATCTAACGCACCTTTGGCACTGCCACCAGCACCAACATTGCCAGTCTCATCTTTGTATATCTCATCTGTCGGCTCAATATCGATTATCGAGGTGAAATAGCTGGCGCCCTGTGAATCCGTTTTGATATCATCCGGCTTTACGCTTTTCAAATCCATCAAATTGAAGTGTGGAAAATTCTCAAACGCCGTAACAATGTCCATATTGTCGTGTAGTACAACTTTCTGCCCGGGAAAAAACCGCGAACGATTTTGCACAACTGTCGCCAAATGCAGCTGACTCGAGCCGCGTTTACGATGCTCAATCAATTCCTCAAGCGTCATGTTGCGCTGTTCGAGCACTTTGAAGAGCCGATTGCCCGAACGTCGATCCTCAATGAGCTCAAGCAAATCGGTGCGATCGTCCACGCCATCAAAGTCCGGTATCGTATCTTGATACGGGAATGTTTCACCAACGTTAGCGGGCTTCACATGTTCAATGCGTGGCGTAATATTCTCAACTTCAGCTATGCTGCTTGAATTCTCACGCCGCTTACTTTCACTATCGCTATTGTCTGCTGCGTCGAAAAAGTTTTCAAAGTCGTCATTGTCATCAGCAGCAGCCGGTAATTGTGTGCGCGCATCATCTAACTCAATTGAATTTGTCTTGAAGCTGGGTTGCGCGCGTAGCGCAGGGCGCGTGCTAGTCGTGGTTGTGGCGCGCCTGCTTGTTGTTGTTGTACTTCTTGTGTCGCTAGTAGTTGTTGTGTACGCGCTCGTTGTGGTGGCTAGCGTAGCTTCCTCACGTTGTTCCTCTTCATATTTGCTGGTCGCCTCTGTGTCGCTTTCTTCCTCATCGCGCAAATACTCTTCCTCTTGCTGTTCTTCGGTATCTGCCTCCGTAACCGCTGCTTGCACTTCAGGCTTAGCAATCGTATTCAGCGCTTCATCTTCTTCCACCGCTTCCACATCCGCAGCACTCGGTGGCTCCTTGTTGTATCTATTGTTGATTATGGTGGTGGTAAGCTTTTCCTCAAAACTCGGCGCTTCTTTTGCCTCAGGCCCCGCGCTAGCTGGCAACACATTCTTCAATAGAAATGGCGGCTTCAAGGTCGAGCGTTGCATGAGATTTTTCTTATAAATTGGCAGGCGTGTTGTGGTTGTTGTAGTCGTGGTCGTTGTGGTGGTGCTGCTGCTCGTTGGCATGCTGACGCGCCTTGTTGTGCTGCCTAAATTGAGACCCAGCGTTGAGCCACGCGTAGAGCTACTGAAATATTTGTGACGTTGTAGGGTGGGCAATTTTACTTTGTTACGCAGTTGCGTCTCGCCGCTTTCGTCCACAGTTTCTCTTGTAGCTTGCACTTCTGCGCTCGCATCATCAGCGTCCGTAGTGGTTTGCTGCGTTGTGCTGCTAGACGCGCCGCTCAGATACGGTATGCGACGCATTGGCTTAAGCGGTTTGTGGTGCTCAATTGCTTTAGTTGGCGCAGCGTTTTGTGGCGCTGCTGCTGTGCTCTGCAAGACTTGCAATGCATTTTGTTTGCCCTTCAACAAATCATCCAATGACAAATTCTTTTGCTGCAATATCTCACTCAAACTCAAACCGCCAGCATTTTTGAGTATGTTTCTCAAATCCACCGACGTTTTGCTATTCGTTGGCGTTTCGCCTGCCTCTACTGGCGTATCTTTTTTTGACTGCGCGTAGGGCCGCCGATACGATTTATCGCGCGCGTTCACATTTGGTGTGCTGTCCTGCCTTTGTTTGTCGCGTAATTCGTAAAGTTTTTGTTCTTTTTCAAGCGCGGCTAACGGCTCGCGTATGGCAGGCTGCTTGCGCCGCCGTCCATTGGCGCGTATATCCTCACGCGCTTGACTATCCACAATGGGTGTGCTGTCATCTTCCACTCTACCGCGCCAATATTGCTGCTGGCCACTGCCATCTTCGTTGTGTGCAGCTGGACGCCGTGTGCGTGTGCGCGTATTGCTGATTGCCTGACGACGTCGTGAAGATGCCGAGTTGTCGCTGATGGGGTCGCTGTGGTAGCTCGCTTCGTTGACGTTGTTTTCATCGCCGACCACGAGTGAAGCGCCAGTGCGTATCATCTGTGAGTGAAGAGAATGAGATAAAAATTAGTTAGAGATAGGAAAATATATACAAATAAATTGAAAATAAGTATATATAAAGAGATTAGTATCTTCTATTAAAGATAAGGAGGGTGGCTTGGTCTCCCTTGCTGCTAACTGCGCCTCATCTCGTGCCATTCACATTTGCTTAGATCTTTTGAGTTCAATAAATAAATCCTTCATAGACTTCTCGTTAATCAGTTCGACTAGCAGCACAGATTTTGCGCCGTAATTAACGTTTCCCCCAGACTGAAATCCTTCAGCATTCATACAACAAATCCCCATTGAGTAGAATCCTATAAAGCAATACTTTACTCTTCCAAATCTCGACCAACACTTGGATTTCATTCATTCATGGCATTTCAAAAGCTTTTGTTACGCTCTTATCGCCAGCAACGGAACTATCTGTTGTATATTTTTATATTAGGGTGGGTCGATTTTTTTTGTTTCGTGTTAGCTTAGGCTACAATTTGCACTTTATATGAAAGTTGAAATAAAAAAATCTCTTTATAGTCCTGACGAAAAGTTATAACGAAAATTAATAAAAAAAAAAATTTTAATTGTCTTCAAAAAAAAATTAAATTTTTTTTCTCATTAAAAAATTTGTTTGGACCAAAATTGTAAAAAAATAATAAAAAAAAATAGTTTTGCTTGTAAAAAATTTTTTTTTTGTACAAAAAAGGGGGTTTGTTTGGTTGAAAACCAATTAAATCCAAAAAAAAATTGTTATCTAAAAAGTTCGTTTTTTTTTTGTTCGGAACTAAATAAAATAAAAATTATTAAAAACAAAATATTACCAATTGCGTTTCGTTTTGGCCTTCTTTAACTCTACCTAAAGTCAGCTTAAGATGAAATTGCACGCTATAAAAATTAAAAGATAAACTTGTTTTCTCAGCAAAAATTATTTTTCGGTGCTAAAATATATCAAAAAAAAAAATATTCAAAAAAACTGCGATTTTTTAAACCTCCAGTGAAAATCAAAAATAAAATAAAAATGTTTTTTAGCCATAATTTTTTTTCAGTCAAAAGTTTCTTTGGTCCAAAATCAAACAATTTCAAAAAGAAAGGATATCCAGAAAATTTTTGAGTGCGATTTTTAATCCAGAAGAATTCCAAAAAAAAATTTGCCTCAGTGAAAAAACAAACAAAATATTTAATAAAAATTTTTTTCTTAACAGTGAATTTTTTTTGGTCCAAAATCATAAAAAATTGAAAAAAAAAAAACAAATTATGACTAAAAAACATTCCTATAAAATTTTCCGCAGTCAAAAAAAGTTTGCAAAAATTTTTAATCAAAAAAGGTTTTTATTTGGTCAAAAATCATAAAAAAATAAAAAAAAAAACTATGTATATCTAAGAAATTTCCGAATGCGATTTTTTAATCCTCCAGAAGAAAATTATACGTTAGCTGAGAGTATAATGAAAATAAAATTTTTTTTTTAAATAATCGGTTCGACGCACAGGGGATTTTGGTCCAAAATCGTAAGAAAAACTCAAAAATTAATTTGTTGGATTTTTGATTTCAGCAATTTTCTTAATGATATTTTTCCAAAGTAAAAGTTCAACCCACTCTAATATTGACATTGCATAGCTCTTCGATAACCGTTCCATTCGCATTCCCTTCTATCTTCATTCACTCATTGTATTGTTTATTGAAGTGTGAATATGAAATACACTTAACTGTTTGTTGATTGATTGAGTCAGTATCTGAAACCTTACACTGCACACTCCCGGCACTACAAACTCTCCGCTCTTATGCAATACACTTCACGGCCTTACAACGCGTTGTCTGGAAGAGCATTGATTGCGGAAGTACTATAGCAACAATTAAGCTCGTCGATATACATAAATGTAAATACAGTTACTCCTTACACTCACACTTTAGCCACACACCAGCTGTGGCAGCACAATTTGCAACTTTGCCCCCATTATACCATGTTATCTCCTCTTCGCTACTACCACACTCATTTGTTCCTTAGTTGCTCTTTACTATTTACCCATATTTGTAGTTTATAGGAAATACATTTCCGCAATTTCCCGTGGGCATTTACTATCGTGGCAGTACGTCTGGCTGGCGCTCATTTGTTTTAGCATTTTTGTATGTTGATTTTTTGTTTTTTTTTTTTTTTGTACTTCTTCTTCCCTCGCTGTAATCTAGCAAAGCATTATTACTTTTTCGATTTACGTTTTGTTATTGTTTTTATTGTAATCCTTGTGTATTACATGCAAACATCTACTTCCTCCTTCCAACGTTTCATTCTCTCAAAACACTTAATCATTATTTCCATTTTACTCAAATGTATTACAAAGTAGAACCCTTGTTAATAACAACAACAACAACCTTTGTCTCATGCACTTAAACAGAAATTTACTTGCGCCAAGTATGATTTGCTCTAAAGGCAAGTAGGGGCGCTTGTAGGCGAATTGGTCCTTCGGGATGATTGGCTGCTAATGGATGTTTGACCGACTTATGTCATAATTCAAAATATTGCATAACTTATACATGGAAAGGCAGAGTAAGATTCATATTAAATTTATCGTTTGTTGGAGTGAGGAAATTTAACATAAATTCTCTGGAGAATGTGGCAAATGTATTTCATTGTTGGTTATGGTACAAAAGCATGTGAGCGCAAGTTGAAAGGCTCGTTGAATTTTTATTAATAAATCAATGGATGTATACACAAGTTTTTTGATTATAAATATAAATATTTATAGTTCCAACGGAATTGTAAAACATTGCAAAATTATTCAATGTGCTTTTTTTCAACTCTCTTTAGCTGTAAAAAAAGGAAGTGGAATTTTTCTTCACGTTAGTTTGTGATAGAAAATGCAATTTATTCGCAAACGTCAAGCTGTGTAGTTGTGTTTTTTATTTGCTCTGTATTTTTCTTTAATAATTAAATAACTAGTTGATATCTTAATATTAAAAGTTACATTTAAAGTTAAAAGAGTTTAATACTTAATGTGCTTCACTACTTGCTGTGAAAAATTACTTAAATTTTTGAATTGTGATTAATTGTTCTAAATCATTCTACTGATATTGTGTGTGCCGAGTTTTTTTGCATATTGTATTTGTTGCATTTGAAAGGCTCGTACTTTACATTGCAATTGTTGTTGTGTGCTGATTTGCTTTTTGATCTATCTTTTGTTACAGCTGTTTGCGTGGTTTGTTAAACGTCAAATATAGTGTGTCTAAAACTGGTCGCTTAATCCTGTGCGTTTCAAACTGTCAGGGTTGTATTTCTTTGCATTTGATAAATTAATATTTTCTTTAATTTTTGATAAAACTAAATTTCTTATCTCCTTATTTTTTATATAGTGCTTTATTTACTTTTTTAAAAATGTCGTGTATGTTTGAAAACTGCCAAATAAAAAGCGAGTCCGAACGCTTTGTAGCATGCTGGTTGTGCGATGGACTTATCCACGCAAAATGCGCAGGGTTAACAGGTAGAATAGCGGACTTAATTAACGACGGAAAAGGCCTGCGCTGGTCCTGTACTAAATGTCGTTCGACGGAAGTTCACTTGTGCAAAACTTTTAGGCACATTAGGAACGGGTTTTCTGAAATCAGCAAAGATTTTTCATTGCTGACTGAAAAGTTCAAAAAGTACGAAAATATTTTCAAAACTTTAAAACTTCTAGATAGTTCGCCTAACTTGGAATGCCCTGATAATCGCGAAGAGAATCGCGAAAACAAGCGCAGACGTACGGATGATCTGCCTTCTACTTCAATGGTGCCGAACCTGCTTCCAGCCATTGAACTTATTGATTTGGCATCTCCAATACCTGACGCGGTTGTTCGGGCAACGTCCAAAAACGCCCCCCCAAAGTCAACAAATAAAAAAACTTTGGAACCTCCCGAACCAATTACTAGGAAGCTGGTTGTGGTCCCTCAAAAAAAATCGATTTTTGTGTCTAGGTTCCATCCAGACACTACTGAAGATGATTTGAGGTACCATATTTCTTCAAAGGTTAAAGATCAAACCTTAACCGTTAGAAAATTTAACTTCGCTTACCAACGAAATATGTCCTCGTTCAAAATTGATGTATCCGGAAAAGATTTTAACTCTCTTTTGGACAGCTCTTTTTGGCCTCCCGGCGCTCTTGTGCGGGAATTTGAGTTCAGACCGAATAGAAATGTTCAAAACGTAGCTAAAATCACTCGTAATAATGTTGAGTCAAAAAACTAAGTACTAAGTCCGTGAATATCTTCTACCAAAATGTCAGAGGTTTAAATACCAAATTAAATGACCTGTATTTGAAATCTTTCCATTGTAACTATAACGTAATTGCTTTTACCGAAACTTGGCTAAAACCGCATGTTTTCAATTCCGAGTTTTTATGTAACGAATATCAAGTTTATAGACATGATCGCTTGAACAAAGTCGGAGGTGGTGTTCTACTTGCCGTTCATTCCTCTATTCCTTCAGAGGAGGTTAATGTACCTAACACGGATTCCATTGAGTTTAAATGCATCCATCCAGTGAACGTGTACATGTACTTATCTGTTTGCTACATCCCTCCAGCATCTGATCTTTCAATCTACATGCAGCATGTCTCTCTGCTCAGAACTGTTAACTTATTGACTAAAGATTCTGACTCGATGATTGTTTTAGGTGATTTCAACCTACCGCATATATCGTGGAACATATCTGACGGAAACATTATTCCAAATCCATCCAAACTGGGCTTCAATGACTTTTTGGATGGAATTTCTGATCTCTGCCTTAGTCAAATAAATGTTACCGCTAACAAGTTTGGCAAAATCTTAGATTTAATTTATGTTGATGATAAAAACAAATTTTCCGTAAATCGTTGTGATCCGTTGGCTTTACCAGAAGACGTCTACCACCCTTCTATGGAAATATTTCACGAAACCATCAGTAATGGCCAATATACACAATGCTGCTCAAGTAGTAGCTTTGATTTTAACTTCTCAAAAGCCAACTATAAGAAATTAAATAGAGAACTGTCTAAATTAACTTGGCCTGAGCTTTGTGGCGATATCGATTCAAACGTTTTACATTTTAATCAAACTATTCACTACTTATTTGAGAAGTTTGTTCCTAAACGTAAATTAACATATGATCATCCAACGCAAGCTTGGTTTACTAAAGAGCTTATGATGCTGAAAAATAGAAAAACGCGTTCTTTCAAATTATTTAAGAAATCGGGGTTAAACAAACATTACTTGTTGTATTCTGTTCTACGTAAGAGGTACATCGACTTGAACAAAAAGTGCTATAAAGCCTATATCTCTAAAACAAAAAGAGACATTATTCGCAATCCGAAGTCATTTTATGATTTCGTAAATTCTAAACGAAAAGTTGTGGGATTTCCCTCAGCCATGAAATATAAAGACATTTCATCTAGCGATAATCAAGATATCGCAAATTTCTTTGCGCAATTTTTCAATTCTAACTATTCTGCAGTCACCAATTCTGACTTTGTAAATTATCCCTATGAGCTACATGGGAACAATTTAATTAATTTTCCAACTATATGCGCCAATGATGTTCTTATTTATCTGAAAACCTTGAAGGAATCTTTTAAATGCGGTCCTGATAGGATTCCTACATGCTTCTTGAAGAAGTGTGCTAACAATATTTACAAACCCCTTACCAATTTGTTTAATCTGTCACTAAAGTGTGGTGTTTTCCCAAAAGCATGGAAAGTGTCGTTTCTTATACCGCTTCATAAAAGCGGAAGCAAGGCTTCTATAGAGAACTATCGTGGCATAGCAAAGCTTTCTGCCATCCCAAAAGTGTTTGAAGCTATTGTTACCAATCAGCTTACGAATCCTATCTCTACCTTGATTTCTGACTGTCAACACGGGTTCTGTAAGGGAAAGTCCACCGTTACAAACTTACTTGAATTTACAAATCATGTCTCAAATGGCTTTAGAAAAAATCTGCACACCGACGTTATTTATACTGATTTCAGCAAAGCTTTCGATAAAGTGTGTCACTCGTTACTTATTCATAAACTAGATCAGCTGGGTTTCCAGCCGGGTCTCAATCGCTGGATCTCCTCTTACCTTAGCGACAGAACACAAAAAGTAGTGTTTAAAAACTGTGAATCCGATGTTATTTATGTCTCCTCTGGAGTTCCTCAAGGAAGCCATCTGGGCCCGATTCTGTTCTTGTTGTTTATAAATGACATTTCTACAGTAATAGAATTTTCTAAAATGTTAATGTATGCCGACGATGTAAAGCTTTTCATGTCTTTCGCATCATCCGAAGATAGCAATAAGCTTCAATCAGATCTAAATACACTAGTTACTTGGTGCGATTTAAATTATATGCCGCTTAATCTAAAGAAATGTAAATACATGCGTTTTTCGAGAGGAATTTCACAGCCAGCTTCCTATACAATTAACAATTATAGTCTTGAGCAAATGTATGATTTTGTTGACCTTGGGGTTACTATGGACTACAAACTCAGTTTTAACTGCCACATTAACGTAACAGTCAATAAAGCTAGAGGCGTTCTAGCATTTGTTAAACGATGGTCTAAAGAATTTAGCGACCCTTATGTAACTAAAACTCTCTTTACTACATTAGTCAGACCGATACTTGAATACGGTTCTATAATTTGGAGCCCGCGTTACCAGGTCCACGTGGACCGCTTAGAATCAGTTCAAAAACAATTTTTACTATTTGCCTTAAGAGATCTTCACTGGGATCCGTTGTATAATTTGCCATCCTATACGAGTCGCTTAAAACTTATTAATCTTCACAGCCTTTCTAGTCGGAGGGAAATGCTTGGAATTGTTTTCATGATTAAATTACTAAATGTTTCAATCACAAGCCCGTTTCTTTTGAGCGAAGTGAACTTCAATGTACCTTCTCGCCCATCAAGACATTTTAAACCCCTTATCTTGAAACAGTGCCGAACTAATTTTGAATTAAATGAGCCTTTTCGTTGTTTGTGTCAAGATTATAACTCTCATTCTGGTACGTTTGATATTTCAGACTCACTATGCAGCATAAAAAAGTCAATTCTTTCTATCCTAAATACATAGCAACATTTTGCTCCTTTGATTCTTATCTTTATTCTTTACAATAACTATTCGCTGTCAACTATTTATTAATTGCGTCATCTATTTTTTATCTACCTTACTTAGCTGATGAGGTTTTCTCTGTAGCTGAGCAGTTTTAGATCTCGACGATTAACAAACCAAAGCCTTTCAAAGACTCGGCACGAAAGAACAATCCGTGCGTCATGCGGATGCGCCCCTCGCGCCGGTCGGGCGGGATATGGTGGGTAATCCGTTGGGCATTATTATTATTATTATAAAGATTCAAAAAAAAAAAATGTCTCTGTAAAAAGTTGTTTGTTGGTTCAAACCCATAAAAAATGGAAAAAAATTTTTTCGGGATAAAAGGTTGGTTTGGTTCAAAACCATGAAAAATTCAAAAAAAAAATTTTTCTATCAACGCAAAGTTTTTTTTTGTCTAAACCATATCGTTCCTATCGACGAAAAAGGGCGTAAAGCTGTTTGTCGACGAAGAAAGGCGCAAACTTTTTTTTGTTTGAAGAAAGACGCATTAAAATAATTTTTAAGAAAGAAAGGCGCATTAAAATAATTTTTAAGAAAGAAAGGCGCATTAAAATAACTTTTAAGAAAGAAAGGCGCATTAAAATAATTTTTCAGAATGAAAGGCGCTTAAAAATAATTTTTAAGAAAGAAAGGCGCTTTAAAATATTTTTTAGTAAAGAAAGACGCGCTTCGATAAGTTGCAAAATGGGAAAGCTTGTTTTTAATTTGGTGTAGACCTTTACTGATTATATTCCAACAAATGGAATAACCAAGAAAAATCTATACTTAACCTAGGCCCTGGCTAGATTTTCCCTATAACGGACAACTCCGCCTAGGTCCTGCCAGGGCTTTGCCATGGAAAGCGTATGTTTTCTTATTTGCGAGCAATTTACCGTGTATTCTCCAAGGGGCATACCTAGTTTTGCCACGATTATTTACCTGTAATAGTCCTACCTAAATTTTTCCAGCTTGCACCTGCTTAGCTTTTAAAATGCAGGGCCTGCTTAGTATTTTCCTAGGTTGGGCTGGCCCAATTTTTTTCAATCCAGCACCAAATCCCTTCTGAAACTTACTGTAAATGTATACAGTGCGTCTTTTTTCGTCGAAATACTTGGTTATGCGCCTTTCTTCCTCGAAATATTTTTTAATGCGCCTTTCTTCGTCAAAATATTTTTTAATGCGCCTTTTTTCGTCAAAATTTTTTTTAATGCGCCTTTCTTCGTCAAAATATTTTTTATTGCGCCTTTTTTCGTCAAAATATTTTTTAATGCGTCCTTATTTCCCGCAATATTTTTAATGCGCCTTTTTTCGTTGACAATTTGTTGAATGCGCCTTTCTTCGTCGGTAGCGACGATATATAATCAAAAAAAAAAAAAAAATTGTTTTTCTAATTAAAAAGTTTGGTTCAAAACCATAAAATATTCATGAACAAATTTTTTTTCTAAGTAAAAAGTTTTTTTTGGTTCAAAACCATAAATAAACCCCAAAAAATAGTTTTTCTCAGTAAAAAGTTTTTTGGTCCAAAATCATAAAAAAAATATGTCCATAAAATTTCTTTAATCGTCTTTATTCCTACCCCGCATTAACTTAGGTATAATTTACACTATATAAAAATGAAAATAAATATTTTTTTTAAATATTATAAAAAAAATTCAAAACAAAGTCGAGTAGAGTAGAAATGCGTTTAAAAAAAAATAAAAAAAAACTTCTGTCAATTTCTTTTTGTTCAAAACAGAAAAAAATATTTAAAAGAAAATGTACGCCAAAAAATTCTCGCTTGAGAGTTTTTAATCATCTCTAACCCTAGTTAAGGTGTAATTTGCAGCCTATACAAATGAAAATAAATTTGTTTGGTCCTAAAACATACAAAAACCCAAAAAAAAATTATTTTTCTGAATAAAAAGTTTGCTCTGTTCAGAACGATAAAAAATTCATAAACAAATTTCTTTTCTTAGCAAAAAGTTTTTTGTTTTGTTTCAAAACCATAAAAAAATAAAATCCAAAAAATTTCCTAATCCTTTTAACACTACCTCAGGTTAGCATAAAAAACCCTATAACAATGAAAATAAATTTTGTAAAATGTTTTTGGTCTAAAAAAAAAAAATTAATCCTCTGCCGTGTAATTTAAACACTAAAAAATTAAAATACAATTTTTTTTCTCACACCCACGCCTTTCGGTCTTACGTTTACTTTTTCCAGCTGGGTTAAATTAACAGATCTTTGCAAAACTACTACCAAATTGACAATCAAAAGCTCACATAGCATTTTCATACAAATATATTCACTCAATTCAATACATCCTTGCAGTGAGCAACAATCAATCAGCTGTGACAATCCGTTGATTACTGCCCATTCTAAATACATCACCGTGTTGATAGCTGCGGCTAACTATTGATGAATGTAACAAGGAAAAGAGCGCGCTTTTTTTTTTAAACAGAAAATCAAAAAATTTTCGAAAAAATAATAAGAATAAAAGTGAAAGAAAATGGCGCTTAAATCACACACGCACTTACTTTAGGCAGGGGGGTAGTGAAATAACAGCCCTTGGTCGGGGAAACCCCGTGTCATTCCGGTACGTAGAACCGGCTGTCGTGGGAATGCTTTAATTCCTATGTTGGCTCTCTCCCAGTGAACGCCGTTCTTCAGGCAGCAACACCACCCGTTGCCGAAGAGGAGCGCGAGCTGCCTAGGGAGACTAGGGTGATGCTGGCCCAACTCCGGTCTGGATACTGTAATAGGTTAAACTCTTACCTATCCAGACTGAACCCCGACTTGCCTAATGTCTGTCCGGCATGCGGCTTGTCCCCCCATACTACTAACCATCTTTTTGTCTGCTCATCTGAGCCTACTCTTCTAACACCCATATCCCTCTGGTCCTCCCCTGTTGAAGCCGCTAGGTTTTTAGGACTTCCGTTAGAAGAGTTCGATGACAATATTGGGTAAGGTTGATACTGACTACCTAGGCAGGGCAAAGTAGTGTTAAAACAACAACAACGCACTTACTTTCTCGCCTCGTTACATGCCTGTCATTTGTATCCATTCGTGGTAAATTGAATTTCGCTTGCCATTGAATGCAACAAAAATATTGTTAGGCAACAAATCAAATGTGGAATATTTACGTTAACTTCTGACATTTCTACGAGAACTTTTTTACATTTTTTATTTTTTATTTATGTGTTTCGTAAATTTGTGTGAGTGCGTCGTTGACATTTTGAGTGTTGCTGACATTTACGCATCGCAGATTTGATGCAAACATTTCTCGTTTTTGTGTGTTTCTTTAATAAGACACGAAGTGGTTTAGTAGCGAGTTAAAGCCATTTTACGATGTTTCTTTTTATGTTTCATAAATGGTAGATTGGATTTTACCATTAGCTGCACAGTTAACACATGTGTGGGGGGTGCATGTGTTAACGGTTATTTGTACAGTGATTGATGGGAATTTTTGCTTTACTTTGCGGTACTTTGTGCTATAATTTGAAAACACAAAGTTGGCGTAAAGATTGAAAAAGAGTTTGAAGGGTCGTCAAAAAACTTTTCTTATGCGCATTTATATATTGTATTTATGTATTTTTGTTGTTTATGTTAAGAAGATTTTGTATGAAAAAGTGACATTTGTGAAAAAGTGGTGGAAGTACAAAAAAAGTTTGTGAGATTTGCCAGTTTTCATGTTTAAACATACAATTTTTTAATGAATTTTACAAAAATATTAGTTTTTTATTTCAGTCAAATATTGCTTGAAATATTTTGAAAATATTTTTTATGCTATGTTAATAAAAAAAATTCCAATTTAAATTTCTCTTTCTTCATCAATCAATGAATTCAAAATATTTGGTTAGTTCTAAATTTTTTTAATTCAATTTAAACTTTCTAAAATTTTTATACAAAGTTTTTGTTATTTATATCAAAAAATGTTATAAAAAAATTTGGTTTATTTCGATCATTTGAGTTTTTAAAATTTTTTTACAATAAAAAAAGATTTTTATTCCTTTTTTTATTTTTTGTTATTTTTATCAAAATTTTTATGAAAACACTTAAAATATTTGTTTAGTTTAGATAGATATTTGAAATTTCAACTTTTTTAATTTTTATTCGAAGTTTTTACATTTTTTTTAAATAAAAAATAAGGTTTTTTTACTTTCATCAAAATTTTTCATGAATAAAGTTTAAAATATTTGGTTTAGTTATTTAAATTTTTAAATTTAAAATTTTTTTTTTCGAAGTGCTAGTTTTTTATCTATAACCTATAAACCTATCCATAAACAAACTATCCCAAATGAAACCATTTGAGAACTAGTTACCAAGTAATGCAGTTTGACTACAGCACCACTTCGAAGCGGTGCCAATGGCGCAGCTAGTTTATGAGCTTTATCAAAGAGAAAGTCTTCACCCAAGCTGACCTCAAACACACGGTCTCGTTGTTGTTATATTTAACCACGATAGGTGTACGTTCAGCTGTTGCAAAATCGCTGTCAGCGTCGTATTCATTGCAACGCGAAACTTTAATTGTTCCATCAAGTTTGTGCGCGTATCGATTTTTTCTGGTTTGCCAGACAAAAATATTTTCAATTAAGCACACTTCCATTTTCGTAACCAAAGTGAAATGCGCTAAGTGACACTTCAATTTGTTTAAAAAAAAAAAAGAAATCAAATGAAAAATACTTTCACCCACATGCAATTGTCAGCAAGAAGAGGAATTTAAATTTTTAAATACTTGCGCCTAACATGCTACTACGTTGGCACTTGAAAACTAGTTCAAACCGCGCAAATCAAAGTGCCATGTAGCTGAAGCTGAAGCCGAGCTAAGCAGTGCCGATGCGAGTGCGTATTACTAGCTGAGCGCCAAGGCGCAACCAAGTGGCAAAGTACATGAATAGTATTTTAGTAGCAGCTCAAACGCAGATGCTGATTTAAAATTTTTTTATTAATTTTTTTTCCAACGGTTTTTATGCGCTTTGCGTATTCAACTAAAATAATGCATTCCGCAGCAACATTTTTTTTCAGCGAATAAGTGTTAGACAAATGCTTTCAACAGCGCAGAAAAAAAAGTTATCTAACATTTGCTATAAAGTGCCAACACTGCATTTAAAATACGCAGCTTTTTTGCGCTTTTTGCATTTTTGCTAATGCCAGTTAACGCTCAGTCTAGCTTACTCTATTGAGGCATAGCAAGCAAGAGCGTAAAAATATTAAAGAAAAAAAAAATTTTAAGCAAAAAACAAAAAATTGCCAACAAATCAATCACTTGTGACCCTTACCATGCTTCAACGGAAAAGCTTAAAGCTTCCAGCGCTATCACAGCACGCCTTACAAAGGACCAAATCATGTGCTGTGCTACTGTTTCCTGTTATTCACGCTTGCATTGGCAGCTGCCTCGGGTTAGCAACAAATATTGTTATGCATGTGAGGGTATTGCCGTCATTTTTTTTTCGTTTTTTTACAGCTTTCATACCCAGTTGCGCTTTGAATAACGATAGAAATATTGCGTTTTCAATTTTGTAAATAATTTTTCAGAACCATTTTAAAAACGACGTGGGCTTTATCTAAATTTCCCATTTTAACAATGGCCTTTACATATTCAAAAATTTTGGCAAATTTCGTTTAAATAAATAATAAATATTTTCCGGAGCTATGACATAAAGATTTTTGTGAAATAATCCACTAGGTATAAAAGGTGCCGGACCACGCCCATTTTCCAAGATTTGCCTTTTTCGCATTTCTTCGTTCAAGCACACTTTGAAAATGAAATATAAGTGATATAAAGCTATTTTACTCAAAGTTATCGTCTATTAAATATGTCTACAATTCTTTTTCAAATCTTTCATATAAAAGTGGGCGTGGATCTTAACCGATTTCGGCCATTTTTAACGGGACAATTCTGGGATTCATTAAAATCTGTGTCCTGAATTTCGTTTCGATATCTTGATCGTCATCTTGGTTTTGGATTTATGTTTAATAATAGCTATAAAATTGACTTAATAAGAGGTGGGTGGTACCACGCCCATTTAAAACAATTTATTTTATACTTTAATGTTAATGCACACACCAAAATTTATCCTTATAGGTGTACTGAATGATGACATTTTGTTTGTATTTTCGAAAATAGTCTATATATAAAAAGTGGGCGTGGCTATGATTTGATTCGTTCTTTTTACATACGTTCGGAGATGAGAGCCAAGGAACCTGCATACAAAATTTCATTAAGATATCTCAAAATTTTCTCAAGCTATCGTGTTCACAAACGGACGGACGTGGCTCCATCAATTTCTCTTTCCCTTCTGAACATTTTCATATACATATAGAAGTCAATATCTACGATATCGGGTGAGGTTACAGCAATTAAATCTTCGAAAAAGACAACGTCTGCCGATCCGTCTAGTGTACAAATAAATTCCTTTTTTGTCCAGCTGGGACTTCCGCTTGCGCTTCCGCTGCCAGTTGGTGTTCTCATAAATAAAATTTGGGACATCCGGTTTCGACTTCGATTAGAATTGCTCTTTAATTCATTTTAAATCGCGAATAATTTACTATCACATAAAACAATCAACAAAGCGACAGTACGTACCACTGTGCCGCAAGTGCTTTTTCGCTCTCATCAGAAGAGTGTAAGAATATATGTGAAGAGCGAAATACCCGCACGGGTTAGGTTTGCCGACCAATGCCGTAAACTCACCTCTGTAACATAGCTTCACCCGCACTTAGAGACTACCTTACTTACTCTTTCGTAATTTGTTTCTTATTTCTCAATGGACACCTGCACACGTTTCCCGCCTTTTGCACACGAGTACACTTTGTATTGTTGCTTTTGTATGTTTTTGTTGTGATCTTCCAACACGTTGGCGCATTTATTTTGTATTCAACCAGATACTTTTATATTGCTGCAACTTTTTCTGTTCTGCTTTTAATTTTGTTTTGCATTTGTTGTTGTTTTGCATACCTATTTTCATGCCCATTGTATGTGACTTGTATTTCTCCACTTTGCATTTTGATTGTACACATTTGCATTTTGAGTGCAAAAATATTTTTTTTTTACAATTTAAAAAAAATGTATTTAATTTTTTTTTTAATTTTTTTAAAATCTTTTTTTTTTTAGTTTCTTCCCCCTTTTTTACTGCAAGTGAGTCATAAACATTGTAAGGGAAGCGCATGTTTTTGTGTTGCTCAGTGAAGTGGTGTAGTTGTGGCGATAAACTTTCGTTATATGGCTGTATAATTTGTTGTGTGAGAAAAAATGTTCGTGATTGATTAATTTTGCGGTGACACAATTCCTGCAAAAGACGCTTGAAGTGGCAGCTGAATGTGAGTTTTAATTTGTGAAAAAGTGTTGGACAAAGCAATTTATGCGCCTTAAATTATGAGCTTTGATCATTTATTGTGGCTCTCTTTTAAAGATTTCTGCGAAATATGCCACAAAGAAGCTAAATTATGGCTGCTGTGGCATTAGCAATTAACGTTAATTTGAATAGTTTTTTGTGATTTTTTTTTTGCAATTTTTTTGTGTTTTTGTTTTTAATTTTTAATTTTTTTTTGTGTTTTTCGCCTTTGATTTTGCACTTTTTTTCTACTAAACTATCTTCCATTAAAATTTTGCTCAGCACAAAATATGTTTACAACGACGTCGTGCTTTGTTTTGCTTTTCCCATTGAGTCTTGCCATTTGCACCCTTTTCAATAGTTACGCCATTCAGTCATTAACCCTTTTATGTATGCCTCAATGACGACATCAATTTGGGTCAGCATTTCATTATTTAAGTTTCAGCTTAACAAGGATTTTATAGACAATGCACCTCTATGCTGGCATACAACCCCTCCGCTATTCTTCGCTTGCTTTTATCTTCCACGTACACCAGAAATTCAACAAGACGTTTTTCATCTTTCCCCAGCAGCCTGCCGTTGTCTTGAGCCGACTTGCTTTGTGTTGTAGGTTGATACATATACTTGCGACCAAGTTGTGCTTTTGGCATCTTTTCATGGAAGTTTTGCTAGGCGCAAGCGGCCAAAGAAGTAAAACGTACGCCAAGCCAAGAAAATAGCATAGCGAAGAATAGCACAAAGACAACAACACAAGGGGGAGCGCGCAGTTTTTAACAAAAGAAAAAGAAAAAAAAATGTACAAAAGACCAACTTAAAACAAAGCACTGACACAGCAACGAGTGCATACACCGACCAGTGCATTGTCTTGCGCTTGTGTGTAGGTGAGCTCAACTCGCAGGTGTGACAGTTGGCTACGTGTGCGAAGCTGCGCCGGAAAGTTGTAAAATCATAAGTACTTGCAAGTCACTACAACCCTTTTGTCGTTTACTTTGTTGTCTCTTTGAAAACAGGCACACCTTCCCACGCCGCAACAACCAAGCGCGTCTTTGCTCAACTTCACATCTATAGCTTTTTGCGCTATTGCATTAAATTTCGTCTACCACCGCATAAAGTTTTTAATCCATTATTCTGTCTGCAACTACATGCGCCACAACAGAGCTTAAGGCGTTTATACCACTACCAGCTGCTAACAAAGTTTTTCGGCTTTTACTCGTTGCTTTTGTTTTGCCGCCATTTTTCCGTGAGCGCCATTGTTTTCCACTTTAATTAGCGCCACATAACGCAAGCAGTTACTTTCTTTACGCTGGCTGCACAAATTTTCAAACAAACGCGCGAATACAAAATTAAAAAAACGAGCTTTTCCAAAGTATACGTAGTTTCAAAAAAAATATAAAAAAATTTGAAAATAAAACTTTTTCAAAAATGTTTATTCTAATTTAAGTTTTCATATTTGTGCGCTTAACCTCACTAAATATTTGGCATTGTGCGCGCTGCATATACCGTTCACTCTCCCACTCGCTCTGTCTCCCTTTGGGTTGCCCGCCGCTGTGCTGCCCTCGCTTGTGTTTGGCGCGCAAAACTTTTTTATATACAATTTTGCGGTTAATTTGATTATGAGATTTACCCTGAAAAGTTATTTGGAAATTTGGGCATTCTCGTTGGCATTGGCGTAAACTATGCGCTTGCTTATGTTGTTGTATGCTTGTGAAAGTTTTAGAAAGCATTTAAAAGTGTTCGCCATACTCGGAGTGATTTTGCTTTGCAAATACTAAATTCCATGCACGAGTTCGTGGCAAAGCAAGTGGCTATAAAACAAAATTAGTTAGTTGAAAAGGGCGATAAATTGAGCGCGAAAGTACTTCATGAGAGTTTGCTTTAATACTTTGTGTCAAAGGCTAATAAGTAAAAAATGAAATGGGTATTGGTTTTGTATTCCTTTGAGAGGAAAACTAATTTAATTGTACTCGATTGTTCGCTCCTAAATCGATAGATAGTTAAGATTTCTTCCATTAAATAAAAAATGGAAATTTTTAAATAAATAATTCATCAAAAAGGGAAGTTCCAGAATCCGACTGGGAAGTAGGAAGTCGGAAGTGTTTTCGTATTATTTTTGTTATTTAAATAAAATGAAAAATGGACTTTCTTTTGTATTTTTTGGAGGTCTCTAATTTTTAGTTGAAAAAAAAATAATTTATTTTTTGAAAACAAGTAAATTTTTTTTTTTTTAATTTTCAGATTTTCTTTATTCAAAATTATTATTTTTATTTTTTTATTTTTATTTTATTTTATTTTTTATTTTTTTTTTTTAAATCTCTATTTTATTTAATTTTTTTAAATTTTCTATTAAAATTTTTTTTTATTATTTTTATTTTTATTATTTTGTTATTATTTTTTTTTTTTAATTTTTTTTTTTTATTTTTATTTTATTTTTTTTTTTTTTATTTTATTTTTTTTTTATTATATTTTTTTTTATTTTATTTTATTTTTAATTTTTTTTTTTTTAATTTTTATTTTATTTAAGTTTTTTAATTTTTTTTTTTAATTTTTTTATCATTTTTATTTCTATTTTTATTTTTATTATTTTGTTATTATTTTTATTTTTATTTCTATTTTTATTTTTATTGTTTTTTTATTTTTATTATTTTTTAACCTGTTCCAATAAAAAAGCTTCTCAACAAAGTCAATGCAATAAATGTTGCGTTAATGGCTCGTAAAGTATTTTCAGTTTTCATTACCAATATAAAAAGTTCAATCAATTAATTGTGTAAATTAATTGTATAAACTAATTGTGTATCCATTTCGACACATAATTAAGGAGCAAAGTATTGTTGTTGCTTAATCCATTTGTAAAAACATTTTTCATTAGTCGCGCTATGTAATTGCTTATTTTGTAAAGTGAAATAAATGCCATAAAAGGTCAGCAGAAAAAAAGAGAATTAATTTTTTTTTGCGAACGCATGTAATCAAAATATTGATTTTCAAATGTTAGTATGTCTGTATACAAATTTGTTCGCGTATCATTCGCAAACTTTGGCACAGAACTGTATGAATTATCGACTGAATTATTGTAATAAAAAAATGGCACATAATAGTTTTCTTCATATAGTGTTATTGTAACATATAGTGATTTTATCTGTACGTAATAAATACTATCTAAAAACACATTGATGAACCTTTTAAATCAGCATCTTTTCACTGCTGTTATATCTTCTTGAAATACACTTTTTATATTTTTGAACACCACTGCGTATGAGTAACTTCAAAAACGGTTTTACTTAATATCTGGCATCCCATATTAACTGTTTAATAATTTGTTTCAGAAGAAATATTTGGTCAGTCATATCCATTTCTAAAAAAAAAAATTCTCCATTTTCCACTTAAGCGCCAGCTTCATTCCCAACGCGCGCTCTCAATGCGGACAATTGAGTTCAACTGCTTTGCTGTATTGATTACGAACAAATGTTTTCCAGCCACGCGCTACATGTTTCGTTATTAAATCGGTATTCGATTACAGTCAAAAATTTTCAATCGCTTGCACCAGCACAGCAGCATCCGTTATCAAAAGTTGTTTGCTATATGAACGGAAATGCCAAAAAACCCAACAAAAACAAAGCAGCTAACGCTAAATTGGCAACTAACCACAAACAACAATAGCTGCGTGTATGTTTTACAAAAACAAATTGCACAATTTGGTATGGTGATTGTGTGGCGCATAAGTGTCGATGAGCAGCACAGCAGCTACATATGTGGCCGGATAAGCTATGGTGTGCTGCTGCGGCTGAGGTGCGATTGACTTGGTTTTAGAATAAGTGCAACTTCGGCGTGATTGTGGTAAACACATGAGCGCATTTAGCTGATATGAATAATGTAATTGCATATGAGTGTGGGTGTGTGTGTGCATATTAGATTTAGATGGAATTTTTAATTTTGTAATTCATATGCCATTCTTATCATTTTCAATTTTCTGTTTTGAAAATTGGTGTGTTTGCTGTAGAAAAAATGCGCAAAAATATTGTGCAATAATGATGAGAACTTTTCTTTGCTTTTTCTCCACCCTTCGCTATATTTCAGTCTGGCCATTAGCACAAAGGAAGAGATTTGTTGGCGTGCAGAGCGCAATATAACGAAGTCCTCGTTCAATTTTAGTGCTAAAGTAATTGCTTTTCCATTTGTATTGTATGTATTGTTATGACTCTTTTGTTTAAGCATGGTTAATAACTAGGGTGATTTTGTAATATTTTTCAAAAAAAAAAACTAAAATTAATTAAAAAAAAAAAATAAAAAAAATTAAAGAAAAAAAAAAATAAATAAAACAAAAAAAAAATGTTAGTGGCCGTGAACTCATGATACATAAAACAAAAATAAGAAAAATAAATTAAATAGGAAATAAAAGAATTAAATTTCTTTTAACTGCTGGCTTTGGACATTAAAAGTTTTTTTATTACTTATTTTTTATGTTCTTTTGGATTTTTTTATGTTATTTATTTAATCAAATTTTTATTACAATTCTTTTTTAATTTAAAATTTTTTTTTTTCATATACTTTTATTTGTTCTTTCTTTTTGTTATTTTTTTATATTCATTATTGAATATTATTTTTACAATATTTAAATCATTTTTTTATTTTCTCAATTTATTTATTATTTTTATTGTTTTTTATTTATTATTTTTATTGTTTTTTATTTATTATTTTTGAAATTCTTTTTTACTATTTTAAAATATTTTTTTATTTTGATTTTTTTTTATTATTTAAATTTTTTTTATTTTACTTATTTTTTTTTTTAATATTTTTCATATAAATTTTTTTTGTTGTTTTTTTGTATATATAATTGAATACAATTTTTACGGCATGTAACATAATTTTTAATTGTTATTTTTTTAAATTATTATTTTTTGTTTTAATTTTTTTTAATTTATTCCAATTTATTTAATTTTTTTCAAATTTTTTTATTCAATATTTTCAAAATTCAATCTTTCAATCTTTTTTTTATTTTTAAGGTTTCAATTATTATTTTTAAACTCTTTTTTTTATTATTTTGAAACTCTTTTTTATTATTTTTAAACTCTTTTTTATTATTTTTAAACTCTTTTTTTTATTATTTTTAAACTCTTTTTTATTATTTTTAAACTCTTTCTAATTATTTTTAAACTCTTTTTTATTATTTATTTTTATTATAATTTTTTTCTATTATTTTTCATTATCTTTATTATTTTTTTTATTTTTCTTATTTTTTTTTTTATTATTTATATTATTTTTTTTATTTTTCTTATTTTTTTTTTAAACCCATACTAATGTTCCCCTACAACCGAGCGCAGTCACGCAAAAGCGCTTATGCAATCATCAACACAACGCTTTATTGTTGGTAATTTCTATTTCAACGCTGATTTCACACTTTTTTTCCCCCAACTCACGCGCAAATTCCCCTCATCATCGCGCACTTGTTTACTTTTCTAATTATGTTATACAAATGTTTTAGCACTTTTGAGGTATTTTCGATGAAATTTAATTGCGCGTAAAATGCAAACATTTAATCAATTTAACATAGCACTAACTGACAGATAGCGCACGCTCCGTTGGCGTTCAGCTTACAGTGTGCGGGGTGTTGTCCACCAATTTCCATCATCATCATGACCCGAAAGCTTTTGATTGTTGATCAGAGAGTGCAGCGGTCGCCATGGGAATGTGTGGTTTGTGCTGTGCGTGTGCAAGTTGGGAAATCTGATAGTAAATGTTGGGCAATAAATTTCACGTTGTTGTAATAAAAAAGGGCAATGAGTAAATCTCTTGCTAGGGATGTGTGCATCATTAACATTGTTCACAATTTTTGAAGAGAACAAATATTTAAGTCCAGCTTAATGGAAAATTTGAATTTAAGTGACTTCTAACGAAATCTTTCTGTAATTATAAAGAGAGTAAACAATAGTGCTGCGAAGAAACTAAGTTCTAGGTCGATGATATTGGCTTCAGTCTGTAGAGGTCAGGCTTAGTGAAGCTGCATCTCTTGCACGCCATGTCGTATGAGCAACCTTTTATGAAAATATGCAAAAATCTATTACAGTGCTTTGAGTAAGAATAAAATTTGCCTTTGGTCCCCCATATCATATGAAATATATTTATAGCATCCGAAAAGTATGAATTGCTTGCTCGATTAATTTAACGTTTTTTTTTTATTTAAAAAAAAGCAAAAAAAAAGAGAAAATAAAAACTTTTAAAGTCTGCATCGCCATTATTATTTACTCAACTTTTACACTGTAATTGATCAACAATTTTGTTTGTCTTCAGTGTCATATTTTCATCAGCAAAAATATTTTCTCTTCGCACAGATTTATTGCTTTCACAAACAATGTATACATGTGCGCTTGTGTGGCTGTGTGTGTGTGTAACTGCAGCTCCTAAGCTTTATGTGTTCCACACGCCTCACCTTACAAAAGTTTACAACTTAAACTTGGCACGCACTAACTTTAATTTAATTTACTCGTTTCGTAGAATTTCTTATTGCATTTGTGCAAGCAAGCTTTGTAAACAAGTGCACGTGCGCACACTCAGCACACACACACACACACACATACATAGCACTGGATGCAATAAGCAGGGTGCTGAGCGCAGTCACGCGACAATGTATTAAGTTTATTCATATTTTATGGCTTGTTTGCAGTTTTGTGTTTAGAAAGGTAAACATTAGGGTGATGCAAAGAAGTGTTGTGAATTGAAAGGTCAATATTTAATGTATAAAAAGTGCTTTGAATATTTCAATAATCAGCCAAATCACCTCCAACTTGATACCTCTTCTCCATTGGTGGATTCAACTTTTTCCTTATAAAAAATCCCTTCAACCACCCTACTTTTTAACAACTTTTTTTTGTGTAAATAAATTAATAATTGTATATAACTGTACGTGCACACGCTCGCTATCATCATCTTCCGCTGCCACCTTTAAAAGCTGTTGGGTGCGTTGCGCTGGCGAAACTTTGCATGATTTATTTATGTGCAATTTACACTCGACTTGATTCGCACAAACAATTTTATTATATTCTCACTCCAACGCTGCTGCCATCATCATGGCAAAGTGGTATTAAATGCACCCTCACACGCACACTCTGTTCACCCTCTTCAAATATTATATATTAACCCTCATCTAAACAAATTGAACTACACAAATACTAGCGCATACACTCATACATATATAATTTATATTCATAAGCATTCTCTCATACTCTCGCTTCTCATATTTATTTGCATTTTCAAGTGTGTATCAATTTGTTGGGCATCCCAGTATGTGTGTTGTAGTATTGTGTACTGAGTGGCACTTAACTTTGTTTGTGTTTTTGTTGTTGTATTTGTGATAATTAATTTTGCATTTGTTGGCTTGATTTTAGATTTTGTATGATTTATGTTTATCGCTTTTGCAGTGACTCTAATTGCTATTCATACATATAAAAAGGATGTGCGCACATCCTCCACATGTACTGTCGCTGTGGTGGTGTAGATTTGAGAGAGTGTTCAAATAAGTATCTTAAAAAATTTATAAAAATAACTTTTATTCGGTATTATTTATTTTATTATTTAATTGGTTTTATTTATTTATTTTTTTTTACTTACTTTTTTTATTTATTTATTTTTTTATTTATTTTTTTTATTTATTTATTTTTTTTTATTAATTTTTATTCTTTCTTCTTTTATTTTTTTGTTTTATTTTATCTTATTCCATTGTATTTTATTTTACTTTATTTTATTTTATTTAATTTTATTTTATTTTATTTTATCTTATTTTATTTTATTTTAGTTTAGTTTATTTTATTTTATTTTATTTTATTCAATTTTATTTTATTTTATTTTATTTTATTTTATTTTATTTTATTTTATTTTGTTTTATTTTATTTTAATTTATTTTATTATATTCTCTTTTACTATAATTTTCATCTATCTATCTATTTAGATCTATTCACCACGCTCATTTACATATGTATATCAAAACTGTACAAAAATACTTTTCTCTTTTTGCCGTTTTACTTTGTAGACAAAAACTATCTCTAATCGTATGCAGTGTTATGCTCTATTTATGCACATTCACTTCCGTCCTTCAGCTTCCTCTCTCCACATATATTTTATACAAGTTTAATTACGCTTTTGCTATTCAATTTGCAGCATCAATATCTCTTGTATTATCGCTTTTTTTTGTTCTGTTTTATTTTGTATTTGTACATTCAGTGACATTTATCATAGTTGTTATTGCTATTGTTTTTGTTGTCTTTTGTGTTCATTTGTTTTCAATTAAGAGTGAAAATCGCCCACATTATATAGCATTATAAATCAAATATGGAAATTTATGCGAAAAATCCTAATTAATTAAGTATTGGAAAATATTGAATTATTGCGCCATTATATAAATGTCAAATAATATGTTTTGTGTAGATAATTTGATTGGAAACGGGTTAAATATGGCAGTTGAATTTGAATACAAAAAAAAAAACGAATTTATAATAATTGTGGTCAATAAAATTTTATGCAAATTGCAATGATTTGAATTTCTATTTAATTAAATTTATTGAATAGTCAATATTAAATTAATATTGTGAATTGGGGCTGTGATATTTGTACAAATATTTGTGCAGATTTTGTTGGGTTGATGGGGGTTTTATTTTTGATTTTCTTTTCGAACTTGCAATAAAGCTCTTACCATTCGTGTACCGATTCTATGGTGGTGGGAGAGTGATGTGTTAAAATGAAATAGATCTCAGTGTTTTTTAAATTATTCACAGAAATGTTTGCTGGGGTTTTTCAACGATTTTAAATCGAAAATTTATAAACAGGAACACTTATTAAAAAATGCGATATAATAAATTTAAGCCCCCAATCAATTCCTTAAAAAATACTCAATTCTATATGTGTTCTTCCACAAAAAAAAATTGTTGTATATTCCTAGCGTCAAATTTCCCACTCAACTTTCATACATTATAATATGTCTACAAAATACGCTGTCACGCCAAAAAGTATGCTTCACAAATTTGCTGTCACATATATTCATATTTAAAATGTTTTCAATGAGCCGCACCATGGCTTACAACGTCAACGACGGCAACTTCTATAACAAATCATCGTCGACTTAATGGAATGAAGCGAGTAAAAATGAATGGCCGCATAAGAAACTGAAATAAAAATTGTGAAAGTGGAAATATTTTGACAGTTTTTCTTTTGCACGTTGATCACATTTTCTCATACTTTCATATGCGCCTAAAAGCATGCTTAACTGACTGAGCTATAAAATGCTGGCATACTTTTTTGTATGTTTGCGAAGGAAGGCAGTGTGCCAAGTCGGCATAAATCAGACAGCTGGTAAATGTGTAAGGGTTTCTCTTTTTTTTTTTGTAAAAATATTAGAGAAGAAAAACAAGAAAAATCAAGTTTAGCTGGGTAAAGCGAAAAGTATGCAGCTAAAGTCGGAACTGCCGTTTTTTTACAACAATAAAATGTTGACACGTGCCTTAAAATGCTGCCTGTAGGCTATAATGTGTGCGTGTGCTAGGACGAGAGCAAGAGTGCGAAGTATGTGTGTGTGTGTGTTTGCTTTTCAAAAAATAAATTTATTAAATCAAATAGAAAAGTACAGCATTAACGCCTGAAAGTATGCAGCAAGCAAACAGTCGACCGTGGTTACATTAGCGCTTACAAATGCTGCTATAAATCAATGCTGACGGTTAGAAGTGATTGCGGGAAGCTTAAAACTTTCTTACGCTTGTATGAGTGTGCGTATTCTTCTCATGGTTGCATGTGCGGTCCGGCAGCAGTTGTGCTGCTTTTCCTGTAACTTTTCGCCACTCTTCCGCTGCTATTTCTCATCTCTTAGTGCTTTTGCTTTCCCTTTCCCTTTCTACGCATTTCATTTTATGGTTTACTGTTACATTTTAATTGAAAAATTCATGCACAACTTAATTAAATTCAACGCATAAATTGTTTGCCTACTTTTAGGCGCCTGCAGTTTATTGACTTGCAGACAAGTAAAAGTGATTTTAATGAAACTCTTGCATACGCTTAACGCTGCAGCAAAAGTTATTTGTTGTCCTTTTTGTTTTGTTTTCCGTTTACTTATTCACTTTATCTTTGTATACGCTTTGAGCTTTTTGTTGCTTTGTAGCTTTATTCGACATTTTTGTGGTTGACCCATTTTTATAAGCAGCGCTTTCTGTGGCTAATGTTTTATGGCAGCATTGTACTTGGCTGGTCGGTATATACTTGGCGGCTAAAGAGGTATGAGTTATGGAAGTAGGAGTAGTGACGAGGTCGTAGATAAAAGCTTTGACGTATGTATGATTTGATAAAGTGAAAGGAAAAAATACTTCATCGACTTAAGTGTAAGGCGCTTTAAAGCGACAGCAGATTTGTAAAGATTTATTGGTTAAGCTGGCAAACTACAACTCAAGCAACTATGTTGTGACTTAGGAAAATATTCACTATGTATTTAAATTAAATATTTCTCTTTATCACACATTTTCCATAAAGTATTTAATTTCCCAATGGTTAAACATTGCTTCCATCTCTCCTCTTTCTTTCAGTTGGGCTGTCTCCACGGTTATGACGCGCGAGAATTTAATTCCACGCTCACGCCCACTCGCCTCTAATGGCGTTACCGAATCTAGTCAAGAAACTGAGACAATTGCTGCTCTCATACCATTTTGGGATATGGCAAATCATCGTGAAGGACGTGTCACTTCATACTTTAATGTTGGCACACAGGAAATGGAGAGCACTGCTCAGGCGAGTTTCAAGTCTGGCGAACAGATCTTTATACACTATGGCGATCGCTCGAATGCGGATTTGATGATACATAATGGGTAAGTAAATGCTTTGTCTTAGCTTTGAGTTTTATTTTTTTTCTCTTTTTTTAAATTTATTCGTATTCAATTTTTATTTTTCTTAAGCTTCTAAATTTTTTTCTATTTTTCATTTTTTTTTTATATCAATTTAATTTAATTTAATTTTAATTATTATATTTAATTTAATTTAATTTAATTTAATTTAATTTAATTTAATTTAATTTAATTTAATTTAATTTTATTTTATTTTATATTATTTTATTTTATTTTATTTTATTTTAATTTGTTTTATTTTATTTTATTTTATTTTATTTTATTTTATTTTATTTTATTTTATTTTATTTTATTTTATTTTATTTTATTTTATTTTATTTTATTTTATTTTATTTTATTTTATTTTATTTTATTTTATTTTATTTTATTTTATTTTATTTTATTTTATTTTATTTTATTTTATTTTATTTTATTTTATTTTATTTTATTTTATTTTATTTTATTTTATTTTATTTTATTTTATTTTATTTTATTTTATTATTGTATTTAATTTTATATTATTTTATTTTATTTTATTTTATTTTAATTTGTTTTATTTTATTTTATTTTATTTTATTTTATTTTATTTTATTTTATTTTATTTTATTTTATTTTATTTTATTTTATTTTATTTTATTTTATTTTATTTTATTTTATTTTATTTTATTTTATTTTATTTTATTTTATTTTATTTTATTTTATTTTATTTTATTTTATTTTATTTTATTTTATTTTATTTTATTTTATTTTATTTTATTTTATTTTATTTTATTTTATTTTATTTTATTTTATTTTATTTTATTTTATTTTATTTTATTTTATTTTATTTTATTTTATTTTATTATTGTATTTAATTTTATATTTTTTTATTTTATTTAATTTTGTTTTATTTAATTTTATTTTATTTTATTTTATTTTATTTTATATTTTATTATTGTATTTAATTTTATTTCATTTAATTTAGTTTCATTTCATTTCATTTCATTTCATTTCATTTAATTTCATTTCATTTCATTTCATTTCATTTCATTTCATTTTATTTTATTTTATTTTATTTTATTTTATTTTATTTTATTTTATTTTATTTTATTTTATTTTATTTTATTTTATTTTATTTTATTTTATTTTATTTTATTTTATTTTATTTTATTTTATTTTATTTTATTTTATTTTATTTTATTTTACATATTTGTAAGTTTTGCAAGCTCGAGACCAGAGAAAACAATAATTCGTAATGAATTTTAATTGTCAGGTTTTGGGAAAAATTGATAATTGGAGAAAAATTACAAAGGAAAAATCAACAGCGATGGATAGTATTACATGTTTCAATTATTGGTTTCTCTGGTCTCGAGCTTGCAAAACTTACAAATATGTAAAAACAAGAAAGACCGCAAAAACCAACAACCAAAATTATTTTATTTTATTTTATTTTATCTTATTTTATTTTATTTTATTTTATTTTATTTTATTTTATTTTATCTTATTTTATTTTATTTTATTTTATTTTATTTTATTTTATTTTATTTTTACTTATTTTTTGAAAATCCCATCATGCTTTAATCGCATAACCTATCTAAGTCTTAAGAATTTAGCCTTTTTAATTTTATTCACCTTTTTTCTTTTGCAGTTTTGTCAACCCCGACAATCCCAAAGACTATGTGTGCATCAAACTCGGTCTTGGCAATTCAGATCCACTATTCACACAACGTGCCAAGCTCTTGGCAATGATGCAAATACTCAAAAATACTGAACTGAAAGTGTTGCCACCACCCACTTACATCTCACCCGAGCTGCTGGCATTCGTGCGCGTTTTCAACATGAATGAACAGCAATTGGAACACTGGATTAGTTCAGAGCGCGCCATGGATTTATTGCATATCGATTGTGCACTCGAGACAACGCTGGAATCGAAGACATGGCAATATTTGCAAACGCGCCTTATGCTATTGTTACGCGTTTTTCCCACAACGCTTGAGGCGGACGAGAAGCAGCTGGCTGCATACAATAAAGATGAACTATTCCTTTGCTATGTGGAGGCGATGGTGTTGCAGTATCGAATATTGGAGAAACGCGTACTAACAGCCGCGCTCGAATATGCCAAGCAACGCATCAAAGCTTAAGCTAGTAGGTACCAGACCTGTTAAATTCCATTAGAATTGAGTAATCAATTGATTGAATAGCTTTTTCAATCATTAATGATTATTTTAATTGTTTTCAGAAATTTCCAATTACTAATTGATTAGAATTAGAAAAAAATCAAAAAAAAAATCAAAAATAATCAAAAAAAATCAAAAAAATCAAAAAAAATCAATACTAATCAAAAGTAATCAAAATAAAATTTTTTGATTGTTTTTGATTACTTTTGATTTTTTTTGATTTTTTTGATTTTTTTTGATTATTTTTGATTATTTTTTGATTTTTTTTGATTATTTTTTGATTTTTTTTGGTCTTTTTGCTGAGTATTTTTGAGAGTATTTTTATGCAGTCTAAAAGGAATGCTTGCGACATTTTCGAAGTTAAGTGTTCACCGACGATACGTATCGGTTTGATATAATGGTTCAGCGACACAGTTTTCACAGAGTATTTTTATTTATCTTTTATTTTCTTACATATATATATACTTTCTTTGAATATAATAAAATACCATTTCAATATTTTCTAAAACTGCAAAAAAACTGTAAAATTTGTACAAAAACGAACTTTATGCATCGCTTATGCATATTTCCATCTATCGAACAATACAAAAAATAATCAAAACAATCAGAAATAATCAAAAGTAATCAAATAATCAAAAACAATCAAAAATAATCAAAAGTTTTTTGATTGTTTTTTAGAATAATCATTAAAACAATCATTAAAACCCGTAAACAATGGGTAATCAATCATTACTAGGCTTTTCCAAAAAGTAATCAATCAAACCGGTAATCATTAGGATTATTAATCATTACTTAACAGGTCTGGTAGGTACCAGGCAGGCAAAGCAAGGCAGCGAAAGCAGGAAGAGGGAGTTTCGTGTGTGTGTGCAACAGACATTTTTACAACCAAGAACAAAGTGTTGATGGAGCGTGACAAATTGATTTTGTACGAATTATTAGTGGCCATTATTTGATAACGTTTAATGCTCAGCAGTAATTTATATTTTGTTTAAAGTTTTCTACCTTATTTTGTAGTTGCGTTTTGCTTCAATTTATTTAAGAATTTTGTGAAACGTGCTTTTCTGCGAATTCAATACCCGATTATTACTTTCATTATCTTCTTTTTAAAGATTTATAATAAAATATGAATATTGCATTTCTGTAAGGTAAATAGTTTTGATTT